>JASVER010000065.1:3141679-3344211 GCA_030449065.1 Oceanodroma leucorhoa
TATTAGGAAACACTACTTCCCTTTCAACAGGCGAAGAGTTATGGTAGATACAGTGGGCAAATTAACCATCAGAAAAGCAGCACAGSATCTCATCTAGCCTGCCTGAACACACTGGACGAGCACCACAAGRGTTTATGATGCTGGAAAAACAGTAACCTTAACGTCACAAGCAGCGCAATGGGGCTCAAGTGTAACGTGAAACACGAAGATTCTTGGATAAACTAGACCACTGATGCCACAAGTCCCTGGCTAACTGGTTGAGGTGTTGGTAACAGCAGCTGAAAATTTGTCTTTCTGCTTCATGATAGGTYCTTGTACTAGTCCTTTGTCATGGATTACAGTTGGTTTTTTGGATCCTACACATTCCTGATAGTTAATGTCTTGACAGCTCCCTGTTTTGAGCTACTCTTGAGTCTTTGCACAGGAATTTCCACTGAGGATACAACTGACATAAGAACTGATCAACTACAGGGTAAGACTGCTTGGCTCATCTCCAGCGCATGCGTCCGTACTGGAATAACTCCTTTGTTCTAAAGATMCTTATATAGGAGACAGGAGTGTGACAGCACATTTTGCAGGCAAGGCCACTTGCAAGGGGACACACGATAAGTCAGCATCTGAGCCAGAMATCACACCAGATGTGGAGCCCACCAATCTTCTTCCAAGCAAGAAAGGGAGACGAAGAGAAGTCTCTGTCTTAAGCTTGTTATCTACACTCCTTTTCTTCCAAATGCTACACGTTTTGCTTCTTTGTAGAGATACCCTACCCAAGGCACTGGTAAAGGACAACCCTTCCCCATCTCATTAACGGTCCAGTTAAAAACCACGATCTAGATCTGGAAATTGAAAGCTTTATTAGAAAGAATGAGATAACGAAACCTTCAGACGACTGCAGAACAGCAGCAGAGAGAAGAAGCACTGGAGAACTCCACTGGTTTAACGGAGCAGAGAAAGACCCCCAGGCCTGCAGCATCAGCCATCATGGCCTTGATGCAAGAAGGTCCCACACTGTACCCTGTTCTCAGTCTGCATACCACATTCAGTGGAAGACCCAGTTCCCACAAGTTCAGCATTTGTCCAGACATCCTACGTTCCAGCCTTATTCACACGCCCTCAACTGTACTAACCTTCCAGAGAGGTTAATCTCAGCTCTGCTGAGATAAGCTGATGGGAAACACCACAGGTCAAGAATTTGCCACTTAACTTTGAACAGAAGAGCCGAGATCAGAGAAACACAAAGCCTTATCACACATGCTGGATGCTGCACAGCAGAAACTGAGAGAGAGTCACACGCCAAAAAGCATCTTTCAGAGTGACAGAGCACAAGCAAGCATACAGGCACAAACAGGCATGTCACGGGCTGCCTCCCAAAGCCAAGYGGGTTCATCATGAACCAACAACTTCAAAACGGTCTCCTTGATTTTCYCTGTCTTTCCTATGTATATACTGCCCAACTCCTTCCCAGCCAAGCCTTCAGGGTTGGATTCAAGCCCAATGCTACAGCATAGAGACAAGAAGCCCGGACAAAATCATCATGCTTTCAAAAGAYCAGTGACTTTATTATCATATAGGAATTGCACATCAGCTGCTTCCAGCTCTTTACATGTTGGTAAGTTTTCCTGGACTGGAAAACACTAGAGACATTTTTGAATAGCTGAGCTGGACACTAATCACAGTCTTCATCGATCAGACTAAACAGAATACTCATACCTGCTTTGTAAGAAGTGATTTACAGTATTTTATTTTGTATCCAGATGCTGAGCTTGTGAAGCCTGCACAGGTTTTAGATGCAGAGGTTGAAGGACGAAACTAAACTCTAACACAGAGGCAGAAAGGATAATTCTTAACAGTTTGCAGCCTTACTGATGGTTAGAGCTCAGGAGATCTGTGAGGAGTGATGCCAGTACAGCTAATTCTACAAAGACACAATGATGTGGAGAAGAGTTCATTTTGCCCTCTAAAAGCATGTGAAARTGACAACTTCTCTATTCATATGGACAGAGATTCACTCTCCTGATCATCTTGGCCTGGCTACAGGCAAATTAGGCTGGAAGAATCTTTGCTGAAGAGGTAACAGGAGTGTCCAAACACATTGATAGGAGGTAGAACCTATGTGGAAACTCCTCATTCACCAGGTAAGCTCTGTCAGATAAATCAGGTAAGCTCTGTCAGATAAATCATTGCTTGAGCTCCTACCTTCCCCAGTCCCCGCAGAGGCGGATTCCTGCTCCTGTACCTCCCTCTCTGTCTGAGTCTCGGCATTCTGCAGCTGAGGCGCCAAGGTCTGGGTACCCTGCGAAGTCACAGAGGTGGGGGGGTTTCGGGGTTGCAGGCCTATGGCATTCATCAGGCCCATGTCCCTGTCTGTCCTCCATGTGGCTCTGCTGGTTCTGAAAAGAGAGAAAAACAAATAAGACCAGGAGCATTGGAGGCAATGTGCCCCAGCAAGATTGAAGCGTCCACCTGAGCCTCTTCTTGCCTCCACTCCAACCGGGCAGCTGCTAGCCACTATGCAGACGGGGCTGGAGGGAAGGGTGACCTGCACTTATTTACACACACACACACGAACACCCCTCTCCAGCCTCAGCTGGCTGGTCTCTTGAGTTTTAAGCCAACAGAGTCTTATAGTCCACTCACCCTTCCACAGAAGCAGCGTGTCTGACAGGCATAGATAGGTATCCCTGCAGCATCACTAAGCCAGAACAACTTCCTCTCGGGCTCACTGCGTTGAGTAGGCACCGCGACACGCGGCACAGGACCAGGAACACACACACAACCTCCCTCTGCACATCAGCAGGGCGGTTTTAACTCCCAAGGACGCAGCCTCTATCCCTTCCCTCCTCTGGACCTCCTAGTTTGTCAGCATCACATGAATGCACTCCAGCAGGCATTTCTGCCCGTTCCAGTCAGACAAGAGAAATTCTCTGTTCTCAAAAGCAAACAACAGGAACCACCTCAAGGCTCATTAGCTTCTCAGAATCAAACAGTTGAAGTGTACGATGCTACAAGAGCTGAATCTTGACAATGCTTGGATGCTCTTTCCAAAACTGACCTCTGGTTGTAAGTGCTGGGAATGGTAAAGAGATTCTAGGAAAGACTGCCTCATTCACCACCTTTTTTTCATAAGGTTTTGAAACCTGCCACACTTTTCTTGCTCTCTCTTTGAGCTTGTTCATTCTTGAGCAGTATATTTCTGCCTTCAAGGTGCTCCTAAGCCCATCATGCAAGACTGATATGTGCTGTCAAAAAAGGTGAGTAGTGGCAATATCCACTCACATGTCAGAGTGAAGAATCTCTACTGCTTATTTTTCACCCTCAGTCAGACCAAGGCTGCAGGACAGCACAGACATCACCCTGTACACCAGCTCCTAACTTCCTTGGGATCCTGGAGCTCACAAATCAGAAACAAGACTCTCACCCTCTTGCTGAGAACAGCTGGCTTACGCAGAAGTACTCGTCACTRGGGCAAGAAGCAAGGGACTGCAGCATCACCCTTGTGTTTAGAATAACTAATGTGTGTATCACCGGACAGACTGGATGAAGCAGCCAATAGGGCTGTCAAGGGATTTAGCTTTATTTTTAGAGTTTATTGCTGAGAAACAACTGTCCCATGACCACAAACTAAAGGGATGAAAAACAGTCACCAGGACTGCCCAGTGGTTTTGCACTCATCTCTGTGAAACCACCCGTTCTTCAGTYATCCTCCAAAGGCCATTTACTTTGCATGGTGTTTTTAATGGATCAAGCCCCACATATTCCTCCCGCAGCTTGCTGWCGGATGTTACTGAGGCCATGGATGACACATGTACTTCACTATCACTGGCAGCACTTTTGGGCACTGAATGTCATTTGCTGGAAGCAGGCCAGGTGACCCAACTAGGCAGTCTCGAAGGGGAGAAAAACTGCATATTTAAAGCTGCCAGTGCTAAGGGAACAAAGAAGAAGAAGTGGTGCTGTCAGACGTAACAAAAGCAGCAGAAAGGGTGAGGTCTCTCTACCCCACACCCAGGAGACTCACCCAGGCCGCTCAGTGCTCCTGCTGCTGGAATGCACAGCGAAGACGTTCTCATTCAGCTGGTCCCAATGGTACTCAACTCCAGAGTTTAAGGCCCTTGAAACACCAAAGGAGGAAAAAATATTAGCATGACAGGACACTATACCAGCCAGCACACGTTACGTCCCCACCACACGAAGGACRGTGTTGATTCCTGCCCTACAGAAACTGCAGGTCTAGCTCAGTTCACATTTTCGTTAAAAGGGCTCACCACCATAAAGAGCCTTGCAAACATGGAGCGCTGTATTAGCCAGATTGCTCTGGAATATTCCATGCATTTCAATTCAATATTAGCACTGAGGCACAGCAACAGGAGCAGAGAGATTTTCAGGAAATGAAGACATACAACTGTGTGTACAAAATCAGGTTACCCTAACTCCAAGTGACTAAACAAAGAATTGGAATGGGAAGGCCAATTCTGTCTGTGGTGCCTGCCAGCATTTCCTGCATTAGGTAATGCTAAGTAAAACACTGCTCTTATTCGACATTTAGTTTCTTCGCAAATGATTCTCATTCTACCTATAAATAAATCTCTATACAGCCCTCTCACTGACAGTCACTGKGGAGCAAGGGCAGATGTAGAGGATATTTTAATAAGTTTCCACAAAAGAATTTGTACTGGATCAACTACGTGTGTGTCCAAAAAGTCCAAAATTTAATTTTACAGCTAATGCTAATAAGTTTAACAGAACAGCCAATGCTCTGGCAACCTTTCACAGTGCATTTCCGAAAAGATACGCGAAGCCAGGGCTGGCTAATCACTTCACAGGAACAGGCAAGGTTAACAATGTATAGCTAATCGTCACAGCATTCCTGAAGACTACGGGCAATCACAGAAACTAAACCACCATAATCATAATGCTGTTAGTGCGACTCCCACTATTTCTAAGGCCCAACAGCTCTTAGACTGGAAGAGGATAAGGGCGCATCCAGCTTACTCTGTGCCATACAGAAGTGTCAGAGGACAGGCACACACTGTGCAGCCCAAGGCAGTATGGAGATCTCCCACCCACTGCTGCGTCCCCACCTCCAGGAGCACTACGGGCTGCATTACCATGGAAGAGACTTTCTGTACAGYGTTTTGCCACGCCGTGCGGACACACCAGCTCCCTGCGAGCTGGCCTGGGGGTTTCGAAACGGTGCCGTGTACCACCAGACGGCTGCTGGACTGCAGACAGCTGATGGTGCTAGGTGGAGAGTTAACAGTGCTGTGCAGTGGTCACCACAAGGCAAGGAAAAAAAAAAAGAGGTCCTGAGGAGCTGGACTGGCATCACACCGCAGGCAGTCTCAGAGCATGAACTAAGGGTAGTCCCGTAATCTGAAGGAAGGATTCAGGGCAAGTAGTTGGTAGCTGGTTATAGCTCAGGCACACGTACATATATGGTGCTTTATGTACATATAAAAGGTGTTGTTCCTGTAATGAGATGCCTCAGCAGAACTGGCACGAACCCCAGCTTAGGAGGATGCTGCAGGTCAGACGTGCTGCAATGGGAGAGCTGTGAGYGCTGGAGGCCTGGGGCTAGGCTGCTGGCGTGACAGCACCCCAGGTCGGGACCAAGGGCGAAAGCTGGAGAAAACTAGGTCAACAAAACCACACATGGCGTCTACAGGAAGTAATCAGTCACGCTTTTTTTTTTTTGTTTTTTTTGTGCTGAGCTAGCCCTGCGCTGCATTATACTCCATGAAAGTAGCTGCCAGGGAGATGCTGATTTACAAAGGCTTCAGAGTTTATTGACAGATGGTAACCTGTCACTAAAACCGTGCCAGTCCCTCTGGCTGCTCCATCCCCCGCCTAATATACTGAGACTTAGCTGTCTGCAAAGTAGCACGCTCCCTAGGCAAGTGAGGCTTTCCGACCTGGTAGTCAAAATTTCCATAAAAAGTCTATTTTCCTTGGTATCTGCAGCTATTACACAACAGAGCTAAACTGACCCATGCTCTTCTCCCCCTCCTTCCACACTTCTTCACGCCTTCCAAAGTACAGGCATGGTCCCCACAGCCACCTACACCGCTGGTATTCCAGTCTCTCTGCAGGGCCAAAAAAAGTGGCTCAGAATAAACTGCAGCAGCGAGCAYCCTCTCCGCTACCTTTCAGCAGACTCTTCCCTTGACCAGCTAACCATCTCACCCTCTCTCAACTCCACCTCTTGCAAAAGATTTCAAGCGATAAAGCCCTTAGCACGATCTTTGTTCTCATTCGCATGCATCTGCATCTCTCTGACCTGGAACCCACATCTGCCTCTCCACAGCCCTAAGACCAATATCCCCATTAGGTCTTCCAGCCTTTGGATGATTGATTCAGGCTACAGAAGAGATGTTTCAGACTGCATCAAGGTACAGTGAGGAAAGCCAGTATCTGAACTTAACAGAGGGAACTGGTTGGGCACTATCTTTTATAGGAAGATCATCCCTTCCCTTCTTAATAAGCAAAGATTTCATCAAAGAAATGCTGTTATCGTATGGGTTAAGTGCCAGTTTTAAGACCATGCCTGCATTAGAAACTTGATCACATAATCACACCTTAAACCAACTTAAGTACACAACAAGATGTGTGTGACAATCACAACTACCTTGGTTTAAATAAGATTTTCAATTAAGCTTAAAGATTTGCACTGGTTTAACCACACCTATTTAAAACAGTGCAATCTTCCCTTTTTAGAAAGCCTAAAGGTTTTTTAACTCCCATTGCAAAATATTGCTTGAATTTTGTAAATTAGCAAGCCTTTCACAGTAGGTTTCCCAGGAGATTTGCAAATTGAGGCCTGACTATTCATTTCACAGAAGCAGAGCTTACACTGGAGAAATGAATATTCTTCAGGTAATGTAAGCATTTAACTTTTGCTCCATCAAACTCTAGACATGGAAATGCTGGAAGCACTTTACATTTTCCAAGGCATAAGCTCTGTGTAGCATGGAGCATGTTGCCACTTGGATGTGGATGCAGTAAGGAGGACATTTGTTGCCCAGGGCTTCAGGGTGAAAAATTGCAATTCTCCACACTGCGTCAGTCATGGACAGTGAAGTCCACTTAGTCAAGTTCTTATTTTCTTCCTTTTTATGGCTGTCACTAAGCTCTCTAAGCCCTCCCTGGAAATTTCCATTAGCTTTATTAAATGCAGAGCTGCTCACTGCCTGGCTTTCCCAGCAGGAATCTGTTCCGAGATGGACTTTTCCTTCACGCTTGTGTCCAGCTCACATTATTAACGAGCTTGGAGGGGATGAAGGGCACAAACTTGCATGCTTTACTGAAAGTCGAATAAGGATTCAGAGTGGAGCCTGTGAAGTACCAAGAGCTGACAACTTCGGCAGCACGGCCTCTCCATCTGCATGGAGGTATTACCTACAGAGCTCTGGTACGTCCCCCTGAAGAAACTAGGGCCATGCTCTAGGAATTAATGACAAAAATATTCATACGTGATAGGAAAGCTGAAATACAATTTACTGCATTGGCTTAACCAGTATTTGAAAAGTACATCAACAAAGCACAGGTCAGCACAAACCAACTTAAGACATCTGGGTAACGCCCCAGCTGGCATATCCAAAATTGGGATACGAAGAGGAGGAGGTATCAGGACAAAAGTTGCCCAGCTCTACCATAACAATACAGCTCAGGAGCAAGATGGCAAGAGAAAAAAACCCCATAATTTGCAAGTAGGGTATGCATGTCCAGGAAGGCATAAATAGCACTTACTGTCTTTTCACTTAAACCATCCCCAATACTGAAGGAGGTAGCAGCAATGGGCAAATGCACTGCTCTCCTCCTTCAAATCCTGCCACATAGAAAGGCCCAACAGTAGCACACTTGTCTGCTATAGCACTGAATTAAATTTTGATTAAGACATTGCTGCCTGCAATCCCATCTAAAAATATCAGCACAACCCCATTACTAGAATGAAGATTGCGGTAAGCCCCAACATGGAGAAGACTGGCTGCAAAGTGACGCTACGCAGCACGCAGCTAGGTGAATATCTGATTTTCATGCTGCCAAGGTTCGCTTTCTCCACACAAGAAATTACTGTTTAAAGCTGATTTCTCAAATATACTGTCCATTCAAGATCACTAAGAGCAAGCATACAAAACCGGGTTAGTTTACAAAGGATTTGAATTCCCCAAGATGTGCTTTCTTCCCTTTGTGTAAACTTGTCATTCTTAAACCATTCAAACTCTATCAAGGAAACACAGAGTGAGCTACAGAGAGCAAGGTGACACTACGCTAAGGAACAGGAATCCTTGTYCTGGTTTGGGAAGGAAGCAGCAGCAGACGGCATCTCACGCAGTGCAACGCTCAGCCGGATTCCAGATGCATCCTTGTCAGCAGCTCATTATCTCTTCTGGCGGCGTGTGATGATCGGCACAGCAAGCCCAACCCTGGCTCCCATGATTAGTTAGGCAACGGTATTGTCAGTACGAGGCAAAGTTTGGGACTCCCAGCAGTTGCCTGGATAGGAAAACAAGCATTTCTAACACCCTACCCAGATTTGCTCCTACAACACTGRTAAGATTTTTGTGTATCATACTACACAGTAGTTTTAGCACTATTAAAAAAAAAAAAATGCCTGTTTATGTGAATAAGAACATACCACCCAGGCCAAATAGCCTGGAATAAACAAGGCAGAAACAGACTAAATAAGAATTTCCTGAATTTTCACTGGTTTTCTTCTCACTCAAAACCTTGCCAGTATTCCATAGTATCCTTCACTTATCTGGCTCCAACCACACCAAGTAGCACGTAGGGATCCTCTGGAAGGTAAATAACAAATTCCAGAACGCAGAGCTTTAAGTTCCTTAAATAAGGACAATTTAGTTTGGTATCACCTTAAACCAAGCTCTAAAGATGGATAACTTGCTTAAAGTCCTCTAAAAACCTAAAGGCTTAAAGTGATTACAGACAGACTATACTCCAAATAAGCTTTGAACCCTCAGAATATCTTAAGCTGTTTATGATCTATCAGCTCTTCCAGTGGCTTAGACAATTTAGGATGTTAGGAGTCTTTGGGGGAGCGCAAATTGCTTAAGCCTTCTAAGGCCTTAAACATCTTAAACTGCTACAAGTCTCGATAGCCAAAGTCACTCTTTAGTCATCTTTGAACTTTCACTAGTGTTTTAGCAGAAACTAACATTTATGTTGATTCAAAGGCGACTTCTAAGTAGGCTTCTTTTGTAGATCTTATGCCAACAAACTAAACCAGGAAAATGCATTTAGAATGGGAGAAATCAACTTCAAAATAAATGTTTAAAATTAGCAAGCATAGCAAATGCTTTTTTTCAACAGAACATTGCTATGTGCACACACAAATCTGCCAAGCTCCAGAACCAAGATCTTGGCTTGGTCTAATCTCAATGAGATCCACAGAGCAAGCCAAGTTTTATATTTTTAATCTTCAGCAGCTTTGAAATTAGCCAACTAAAAAGTGTTCTGTTTAGCACACAGGGGAAACCTGCTCAAAAAAAAAAAAAAAAAGGAAAAAACCCAAATCCACAATTATTACTCCAATTATTCACAGTTTGTAGACATTAAGTTGAGACCATTCACAGAACCTCATAGCTTGAGGATTTAAAAAAAAAAGGGAAAGAAAATGCAGAAAAAGTTGGCTTTTTATTTGCTAGCTGGATTCACTACAGTCCTGCTAGAAAACACAGGCATAAGGGACAACAAATAGAACTCCAGAAATAAACTGGATCAACGACTGGAAAATTAAAGATGATCTTATTGGGAAGACAAGGGAGTAAACAACCGAACAAGGAAGGTCTAGTCTAGACCTGTGGACAAAAGAAAGGTTATAAGAAAGCAGGATGTATTGGTGCTGCTAAAGAGGGAAAAGACATTCTAGAAACAAACATGAGGAAAACGGTACTAGGATGAAGAAAGGTCTATTCATCGGTGAGGCTAAGGACAAAAATCAATGATGACTTGAAGTGGACGAGATACTGAATTTTCTCTCTGAAGTGTCCACTTAAAAAATATCCAAGGGTACTTACACAATTAGGGAGTAAGAAAAGAAGCCAGACATAGCAGCTAGTTGCACTCATTAAGAAAATTAAAGAAAAAAAAAATTAAGAMGTTAACTTTTTTAAGCCATTCACACCTGATTTTTAATATGTTACAAAAAAACTGAGGAAGTGACAAAAGGCCAAAAAAGCCAACTTAGCAGCRTTCTTCAAAAAGAAAGCCATACTTAAATTGACAATTACCCTCTCCTCTAAGCGTAACTTTTATCCTTAAAGACAGTAATATAACAAAGAGAAAAATGAAGATATATGAAAACAATGAGAGAGTGAGCCACATGCAGTAGGCAGTAAGTCAAATAATTGCTTGCATGAAATTTAATTGCTTTTGTAGATAGAATTAGAAAAAAGTAAAGGAAGAAAAGGCAGCAGGTGTGATCTGAATAGATGTAAGTGAAGCATTTGGTAACTGCTCTTAGTAGGTGGCCATGCTCTTAGAAAGATTGCTACCCAATCTGAGAACCAGTAAGGACCTGCAGAAGCCCAGTGACATAGTACGCAAACTGGTAAGTAGCAGGTTAAATTTCTTTAACACCGAGCTCATTACCAAGTTCCCTTTCTCATGGTGGAAAATAAATGTCACTAACTAGTCAGTGCTTCAGTGTATCTTGAAGAATTGGGTGAGGGAAATKAACTTACTAATAACTGAAGACTTAAAGCAGCTCTCAAAATTTATCTCTAGGATTCATAGACATATTAAGTGGAATTTTATGAGGGCATCTTCCACCTAATGCCATCATTCATCCTTCATATGAAATTCACATTCAGAAACGGAAATAGAAATGGAATAAAAAACAATATCAGAATGGAGATACTGTTTCAAGCCTCCATATTACCACTCTACTTTTCTTGCATCTGCAATGACTGAGCCTCCTGGCACTCAGGATACCTAGGCTTCCCTGCGCAATTTGGAAATAATTCATTTCAGTTTTTTCTTAAATGCATGAATAACAAAATCCAAAGATAAGCTTTCAGGACRCATCTTCAGTGCAAAATTGGCCACCCCTTTTCGGTCCTTTTATCAATCAAAATCATCTTTTACCTTAATTTAGAAAATTCAATGTATCTTGTGGTTAACAGGCAGCAGAAGTCCAGGACGTGCATTCGCTTACTCGGCCATGGTCAAAGGCCACTGTGCAGACGSTGCCTTTCAAAAGCCATTTGCAGGGAGGACTCAGACATAACCAGTATCTCCAGTCGCCCCAGTTAAGAGTTGTRAAAACATTCCCTGTGCAGGGTTGCTAACATCCCTGGGTTACACACAAAGGAAGACAGCTCCTCCTTCTGTCTCTTTGTTTACTCCATCCTCCAGAAGCTATTCTTAAAAGGCAAACCATGCACCAGGGCTTATGCTGCTGAGGCGCATCATTGCTAGAGGCTGCCGAGCCCGGCGAACGGAGCCAGCCAGCAGAGACCTGAGGCACCAGGCAGCTGGATAGATCACCATCTCTTCACCAGCGCTGATAACTAGATGCAGACACATTGTCCCCATTACTAGATGAGCGGATACGCAATTCTCAGAGGAGAAAAAAAAAAAAAAAAAAAACGGATTGGCACGGACAGACAATTGCAATGATCCTCTGCAAAGCATAGGAATTTATCGTGAAGAGAATTTTCCGAGAATAATTTCATGTTAGAGGCAGATCTCACCACAAAGAATTAAAATATGCACACTGCATAGCACTGAATCARTTTGAGACTCTCCACACCTACTTCCCAACGAGAAAATTCCAAGGGATGCTGCCTCTGAACCAGATACATGTTCAGGGAGTATTTTAATTCCATTACCAGAGGCTCTGCCTGCTGCAGAAATCCGTCCTCTCTTGTGGATGCCTACACTACATAACTAGCCCTAGACAAGGTGCTTTGAGTGCTTGGTTTTGAAACTGTTTTTTCAGAACACTGAGGTTTTTGGATGAGTATTTTCAAAAGCAGGTGAGCACTGAGCCCTTCYAGAACCTGCCCCTGAGCATGGGGGGGGCACTTAAGATGAAATGAGGAAGAATTGGTATTTGGACCCCTGCCTTTCTCTCATGGCAGTCCTCCACAAGAGAAGCCAGCAAAGGGCAATAAGCAGCATGCAGTCTGCTCCTCCTCACTTTCGGTCTCACCTGTTCATGTTTTACAAGACRATTAATATTTGAGAAGTCCCACCAGGCGTGTTTCTGAATGGGAAAGCTCTTGTTAGGATGTGACAGGATAGGAAAGGTTATGAGCACTAAAAAACAATTTCCCTTTTAATTCAGTAGAGGTGTTTCTACTGTACAAGACACTGTGGATTTCATTCCATGCTGCAAAAACCAAAGATTCAGGAACTGAATCAAACCTTGAACTATGCAGAGCCAGGAAAGACGTACAAAACTTGAGTGAGCATTAGCACTGGTCACAGTTACAAAAGATGTCAGGCAGCATGTGGTGGGGGAGAAGCAGCCTTGGAGAGGCTAAAAAAGCACTAGCAGCCACACAGAAAAGTCAGTGTGCAGCAGGGTAGCAGAGGGGTGGGGGGAATTCGCACTGCTCTGTACCAGCTCCTGTGACAGACCTCCAGGCCACAGCGAGTAGCACATGGCAGTTCACTTCATTTGCTAAGTGGAGTAGCTACCTCAAGCGGTCTGCCGAAAGCGATTCCTGTTTTCATGTGGCACGGCTCTCCCCATGAACATCAGTGTCATTAATTTAGTGTCCTGATTTAGCTCAATGGTGCCCACCCTTTAAAATGCGGCAGCCTCAGAGCGTTTCAATTCCACACTTCTGGAATGAACATAAACTCATCTTGCATCCAAAAAGCACAGACTACCACGTGGTAATGTGCAGCCATGTACAAGCAGATAGCAGACTCGTGATCTAACACGTACGCAAATCTATCGGTTGGCAACCATCTCTATACTGAACCATGACAAGAGTGAACTACAGGACCCGCGAAAAAGGAACAGGCTGTCACAACCTCATACAGACGGCAACCTGTTTCCAATCCACATCTGAGGGCCAAAACTCTCTTATCAGCAGGACTCGCCTGTGAACCACAGACCTGAGGACCCTTGATCCAGCCTATCCATCCCTGCAATTGGTTAAAAAGCACCAAGACAAGCATGAAGCATCCCCCAAAGACACTTACACTGCCTATGATCTACTCAATGCCATTCGTTACTCTATGCATCTTCAGGACTTGCAGATGTCTTTCTTTGTATCAGCTCTCTGCACTTTGCGCTCTGTCCCCAAAGGTCACTTCCATGAACCTTCCCTCAGTGACTCCTTCTCTTCCATGGTGGCTGATGATTTTTTCAAACAAAAATGAAAGATCAGACTCATGAAAAGTAAATTGCTTGTCCTGTTGGTCGCTTACAGAGGAAGTTGTTTCCAAAAGCTGGATTCCTGTCCCAAAGGAACCCAGTCCCCTGGGTTCTTTCACACAGACCATTCCTCAAAAGGACAGAAATCCAGCAGGAAAAGTAGGCAAAGTTTTAGACAGGTCATAGAGACCTGCTCTAAGATGGATAGTTTATTTATTTGCAAGCAAGTGAAACCAGCAGCTGTAACAAGCAAAAGAAAAGAACATATGAAGGACAARCAAACACTGCTGAACACCAGCTCCACCACTTTTGCTATTCGTTACCCTTACTCGGAATAGTATTTATTCACTGACAATTGGCATCTCTGGGTTTTCAATACAAGTTTGTATCTAATACTGCATGTTCAAACTAACATTAGTAAACGTAAGTTGGTTGGCCTTTGAGTGTTTGGGAAAGGAGGAACTTTCCTGATGTTATATTAAAAGTTTCTTCCAATTTAATCACATAAAAAGCAGAGCAAACAAATTGATGCTTTTCARTATCACAGTTTAGTAAGCTGGGTGTTACCCTGAAATCTAAGGAAGTGGGTACACGATGTCCTTTCTTTCCTTTACTCACCAGAATGCCACCCTGCTAGGGGTTATATCTTTGGCTAATAAGAACAGTTATTCTATCCTCATAGCTACTGTACTGGCTCATGAATTACAGACTCTTACAGGCTTCTTTCAGGCCCATTAGGTGCATTTCCAAGTGTGGATGAACACTGCTGTCACCACCTCACCTCCCTACAGCACAACAGCTCTGAGAGCCAACTTGTCAACACCTGTTTAGACACGGACCTCGGGTTCAAAATACTGAAAATGTGCCTCACGGCTCAGCAGTCCKGTCCCACCCCCAGTCACAAGTATTCAAGTCATACACCTGCCTCTGCAAGCCAGCCAGGTTGCATCTCCAAACAGCTAAGCCTTTTGCATCCACCCAACCAACGCACAGGCTACTCCAGGGATCAGCTGGTTTGCCACCCTTCTCTGGTTTGCAGCCACAACCTAGTCACAGTCAATTTATGCCTCTTTGGTCTCTAATAAAAAAAAATACATAAATTTAAATAGTTCTCCTTTCCTGGAGATTTATGGAAGGCTACATAACCTCYTCCTTAGCCCTCCTTTTTAGCCCTGCTAAAGACCCCAAACTGCAGGTTTTCTTAGATAAAAATGCTCCAGTGACCCTACTAGCAGCTCTTCTCAACTACTGTACCAGTTCAAAGGCAGCTCTGAATATGGATATGCAAATTTTAAACTGTTCCAGCTTATGTATCTAGCTTCTTTTACAGTGATAGTAACATTTTGCTATCTCTGCTGTTAAGCATCTTGTGTCTCATCCTAGAACTAAATTTGTTGTTTTTACAGCCTCATGTATTGATGGCTCAATCACCTACAATCAACTAAAACCTCAGGTCTTTCTCCTCCTCTGTCATTTTAACTACTGAGCTCAGTGTTATTAGTCACTAAGTGCACTTTGTACTATTAAATTCTATCTCATTTCTGTAGCTCCAGTCACTTTCAAGGCAATCCAGTTCTTGTGCAATACTCTGATCTTTCTCTGCAATGACAAGGCTAATGTCACATCCTCTGTAAATTTATTCAGCGCACCCTTACAAGGCATTAGTGTAAATAATATTAATAACCAGCCTCAGAACACGTTCTKAAAGAAGTCCATCAATGATCTCTTTTGTAACAGAGTCCAGCTCTCAATCATGTTGTAGTCTTTCCTTTAGCCAGGCCTTCATCTGCTTTTTACCAGATCTTGTTCTAATCCTAATTCTTTACAAATTAACTAGATTTACTGTAGTTCCAACATGGGAACTGCCTTACTAAAACGCAGAGGTATTAGACCTGGAGCAAGTCCTTAGTTGACTCTCTAATTAAAAATAAATACATCAAATTCTCAAGGACGGGTATCCAACCTGCTATACTCCACCTTAGTCAAATCACAATGCATTCAATCCCACTTTCCATGGTTTTAATTTTCCTTCTCTTCAAAACATACCCCATAAATCTGTGTACCGAGTTCACATTATGGATTGCCAACATAACCTGACCTTCCCCATTTCCATTTGCAGGAAAAACTGCCATCAGTGCTACCCCAACTTAGCAATATAGCCCAAAATGTTGGATTTTAATTACTGTTTCATTAGAACTCTGGAAGGACTACTTGCATAGTCTCTCATTATGAGCCCATGAAGCTTCAAGTTATGCCTTTTTTTTTTGGTCAGCTTCCAGTCTACTCATCTCATTTTCCCTAAGCACATGCTTTTCAAATCCTTTATTTGAGGCACAGCTGCTATTCCAACCTGTTTATGTGATCCCTGTAGTACTTGGTTTCAAATGCCTCCATGGTACATGGGAATAAAGACCCAGGGAATTACAGCCATCTCAGTTGTTTGCTACTGACCAGTTTTCTTTGCCAAATTAGAACAGTTGGGGGTGTTTTCAGCAGTACAGTGTTTTCTTGATCCCTGCTGTTTGCTAGGTTATCCCCCATATAGTACTCTATCAATTGCCTAATCCTTTATTTAATATTTTTCTTCCTCTGTATTACCGTGTATGGAAACAACACAAACATTTTTCATCTTTCTCCCTCACTTTTCTGGTTAAAGTCAACAGATATGCCAACCTCAAACCAAGTCTACTAAGCCAAGAACTACTGAGATGACACCTACATGTTGGGATTTTTCCTTTCTCTGAGGATCTTCCAAGCAGATCTGGGGCAGACATCACAGCCGCAAGCCACTTCTGCTCTGATAGAGCCTCACTCATTCGTGCGTTCTGATGTTTGAGCCTCAATGCAAATTATTCTGCTCCGCGAATATCTACACCTTCATGCAGAGGTTTTTAAGTCACTCTGGCTGTTGTTGGTCTATAAAATGGGGCAGCTGAGAACAGAACATATGAGGTGTCCTGCTCCAAAAAGAACCCACCAGTCAATGTGAGGCCTGCAATAATCACCAGAAGCATCGGTCACTCCAATCCACCAGCAGGAAACCTGTTGAAGCATTTCTGTCAAACCACCAATAAATCTCCCACCTCTACAGCCACCTTGTTTCATCTTCTTACACAAAAAGTTTATTTTTGTTGGATTTGTGCACGATTGTTGCTGGGATAGAAGTAAGGCGATAGAAGAGTGCCCTAGCAACATGGTGAGCTAAGAAGGTTTCACAGAGATGCTGCAGAAGGACTGACAGTGCTTCCATAACATGCCATGGAAGTGTTCCTGTTGTGTCTTTAATTAGTGAGGTGCCAATAAGAGACATGCCACTTAGCTTGAGGCTACTACAAGCACCAGAATGGATACCTAATGTGGGGTGTGGCARGCCAGGACAGCCAGACCAAGCATTGACTTGACTCTGCAGCATTCAATCAAAGCATCCACYCTCAGGGAGACTTCATTTCCCTGGATTCTTGTCCAAGTTTATCTCATGAGCCATAATYGGTAGACTAGATCTTATCACTTCTCTGTACTGAAAATAACTTAGAATAACTCTCCAGAGTTTGAGAAGAAGAGAGCCATTATTCCTGAGTAATTCTTCTGCTCAGAAAGTACAGCAACTATTCTTGAAGAAAGCCACTTATACTGGAAGAGAGTGATTATAGCTTATTCCATAATAATATCTTGTAGGACTTCATGTATAAATAAGGCCTTGATGAAAGATTATGTTCAAGAGAACAAGAGGGCTGTTTGAAGAAAGCTGGCATTCTGTACTACTGAAATTGGTCCAATCTGAATTCCAACCACAGATTTCACCAGAAGGCTATACTGAATTAGTCACTATTACAACTGTATATATCTATTCTGATTTAAGGTRGTGGTTCTACACTGACCATATGACTCTTCTCAAGCACCACATGCCTGATCACATGCACAACAGATGGAGTCTACATGCATGTGGTAAGATCACCAGCAGTGCTGCAAGTTTCTAACTGCCAGCTTTTAAGTTACAAGGCACTTCAACATGTGAAGCATAACCCAAAAGAATASCAAGGTAGTTTAGTACCAGGAAACGACTGAAGCAGAGAAATCCCTGAAGTGTTCCTGCAGCACAAAAGAAACACTGCTCCAAAAGAAGCACTCGCACAACACAATGGAGAAAAGGGTCTCAACAAAGTATGGTGCAGAGACTCCCCAAGAACACCGACAGCAATACATGTTTCACTGCTCAGATGCTCAGCCATCATCTGTGTCACACCACATCTAAATTAGCTTGTGTTTAATTGCAAGTTTACAAAGGGACAGTTACATCCTTCATGGCRCTGTATAAATAAAAGAGAGCTAAAGTCTACATGTCACATCATTGGGCTTTCAGGTGAGGACCAAAACAATTCACTGGCTTGCTCATAATCATGACAAAAATCTYGGCAGCTCACAGAATCTCATGCTTGAATACTGTAACAAGTTTTTGGTAAGTCTAGGTCAGCAGTTTTCAACCTGGTTGGTGAACTCCAAGGGGTCCATGAAAGCTGAGGAAAGCAAGCATAACACTAACAGCTCAAATTTGCTGTTCTCAYTGGAAAGTTTTAGAAATCTGTAAATCCAGAGAGACTGAAAGACACTGCACTAGATATACGTGAAACAAAGGATCCAGAAAGCCTAGAAAGACATGGGAAATAAAATGAGGTGATGAGATGCACTTCAAACAGCCTCAGAAGTTTATAATCAGCAAAACAAACAYTGATTGTTAAGAGACTCAGGTAAACACTGTGGCAGTCCAAATAGGAGTTGGTTTTTTTGGGGTCCCTCAAGCACAATGCCCCAGGCAGTGAAAAGCCATCTTATCCCCACTGCCCTAGAACAGAACGGCCAAAGCAGTTATAACTCCATGTAAAGCAACCACTTACTCTGGTCGGCAAATCACCAGGTCCCCTTTGTTGGTGCCATACGCCAATCCCAGGCCTGGCTCAGGCAGCCAGCGAGCAGAGTTTATGCTGACATGTCTTCTCTGGTCGGCAGGCATTGGGTACAGAACGTTGAAAACTCTCTGAAACAATAACAGGAGGTTACTTGACAGGACAATACAAGGCAGAGGAGCCAAGGAGGCTCAAACAAATGTTCAGTCTCCCTGCAGCAGCGCAGCTGGCCAAGGA
This sequence comes from Oceanodroma leucorhoa, assembly GCA_030449065.1. NCBI lineage: Eukaryota > Metazoa > Chordata > Aves > Procellariiformes > Oceanodroma > Oceanodroma leucorhoa. Next base: position 3,160,169 of record JASVER010000065.1, read on the forward strand.
GACATGTCACTTTACAGGGTGTTGCAAGAAACGACTAATCCAGCAGCAGGAGTAAGCAGCTGCTAGAAACGCACATACATGTGCCCCTAAGCGTTTAACAGACTGACTGGCACACAGCTGCGGAGCAGAAGAATTTCTGACCCCAGGAGGATCTGCATGTCGCTCAGTGGGCTGCACAGTCCTTCTATTCAAACTAATTAAACAAAGTGATGGGGACAAGTGTTATAGTCATTAGAAAGCAGGATAACTGGGACGCTTCTGGCCTTCACCTCTCATCTTAACTCACTAGGGTGGAACAGGAAACTGGCAAGTACATGGGCTTTCAGCATCAGAAGTTTATTGTTTCTATTAASCAAACCAAACTTAATGCAAAAATAATACACAATTCTTTCATTTTTTTAAACATTTGAACAGCCTCCTGAAAATGTTTCAGAGTTTGACCAACCCCCGCACCAACAGTGCGCAAAGGAAAATCAAAATCCAGAGATTATGGGAATAACACAAGTACGCAAGTTAACAAATCCCTCAGTTCCAACACCATCCATTCCACCTGCAGTAAGGTAAGAAGCTGAAGRGCTGCTAAGACTGCAGGTAGTTAACACAGCTGCAAGCCAGTCCTTCCCAAATGCTGCATTRATGTAGGTGAACGAAACCCCTGTGCACACGCAGGACCAATGGCAAGCTCTGCTTCCTCGTCTGCACTAGCTTGGTTTCTGAAGCATATGAGCTTGAAAAGCAGGAACGATGAAGCGGAACAGATTATACCTACGCAGATACTCTCCTTCTACTCCAAGAAGCTAATGTCTTTTGTACAGCACAATGCTTTCCCGCACCCTGCCATCCAGCAACCAGAACTGGGTATACTGACAACGCTCCATTTAGCCAGAAAATATGACACATGTAGATCATAAAAACAAAGGCATGGGAAGTGGAAAGAGGGGTAATGAGCCGGTTTGGCTACCAGGAATAGACAGGGACAAGCGGCTTCAGTAGACTGGGCCATCAGAGCACGTTCCATCACGGCTTCAGAAGGGTAGGACGGAAGACGCATTTACAAGTCCAAACCATTAACAGAATTTCTGCAGAAATTTACCCAGGATTTAAACCTGTAATCACTGCAGGTAACACAGACTTTGAATCTAGATTTTCAATGGGATAAGTCCCAAGTGAAAGATATGTTTTCATTAGATTTTCTGGTGGGCAGCCACCCATCCATCACAAAACCTTTCTTCCAGACTCCTCAGAAAAGGGGATGGTGCTGGACCAGGAAGCAGGAAAGGGAATGAGGATGTGCTGGAACAACAGGATAAAGGTAGAYGGGAATGCAGATCAACCACTACTGCACTGCTGAGGTGGCCTGAAGTAATAATTAGAATTCATTAGGGTGGGACTCATCAGCTARCATAACCAACTGGGGCTCAGGACGACAGCTTATGTACCTGTTTTTCTCTGTAGCTCTACTGCCCACCCCACATCTTGTCTGGTTGACTATTTAACTTCAGAAGTCTGAGGCAGAGACCACTTAACTGTATGCCCTCCAACAGCTAGTACCTAGAACCTTCATCTTGACCATCGTAATGCAGCGTAAGTCAGAGCAAAACTATAGCTACATTATTTCCCATCATAACACATTTAACCTCTCCTCTGAGGAGGACACATTAGAGGAGAAAAYGTCCTTAAGGATTTCTCTGTATGACAGAAGCTGGTCACTCTTTGCCCTAGCTATCACTCAGCAGTTAGTGTATGCAGAGAAGCTCGGGTGTTTGGATGGAAGGAACAGGCCCTTAGGGGTTTATCTAGCTCTTACCCATCCCTGTCATGTCTGCCCCATTCCCTTCCTGCCTTGCTTGCTGGGGGGAGGGGAGGAGGGGGGGGGGCAGGGAAGAAAAAGAAGAGCGGAAAAAAAAATAATCAGATGTACGATGGTAACACCTGTTACCATGGAGATTATGGTGCACTCTGAGATGGGGAGACTGGATTTTGAGGAGGAGGAGGAAGGAGGGGAAAGGGAGGGGTCCGCCAGAGCTAGGAGCATAAATTCATAAAATAAGCATTCCAGATTCTCAAGAACTGCAAGGGTTTTCCATCATACCCTTCTTTGGGAAGCCAGAAACAAAGGGTTTCTCTTCTCCTGAGAAYGGCTGTGCAAGGTATCGCAGCTAGAGAAGCTGCTTTCCTGGGCTAGCCGCCAGCTCTCCTCCACCGGCAGGTCAGCTTCCACAGCCGTTGTCCCACRGGCTCCGCAACCAGCCCTGCCGAGGGGGGAGACTTGCTATAGCTACAGCTCAGCATCCAGGTGCTTTGCAGTGAACAGCACCCCATGGAAAGTGCTGCCGAGGACATGGGTCTGGTTCTGACAACCTGCAAAAATGTTGGCTGAGGGCAGAATCTCAAAGACAAGATGGCTTAGAAATTCTGCGTAAGAATAGTTGCTTCATCACTCCACTCCATTCACTCCTAAACAGCTTGTCACGCCGGAGAGCTCCCCTCCCCTGCTGCTTCCCACTCCCACGCTAATGGGACAACTCCATGCAGTGTTAAGGGTGATGACATCTGTGCGTGTGGTAATTAGTACATAAAAAGAGAAAGCAGCTGTACTGGCATAATCACCACTCGCAGCAGTAACCAGAACCCAGCTAATCAATCTGATGCAGTCATASAGACTGGCTGTTGCAATTGCATCCATTAGCAAGACCCCCTACTCTATCCACAGAGTTGGAAAAAAATTAAAGTTCCTTCAACATCGGCAGGTCCCTCTCTTCAAAGAAGGTCAGAAGCCTGCCAGGAAGCATTATTCTCCACAGATTGCAGCTAATTCCTTTCAGTTGTTTTTTTTTTCTTGTCCTTTTGTTTCCATTGCTAAATCTTATAAAAAGTTACTGAGATATTTCAACCAAAGTAGCCAGCCTGAAAACATACCACAGAGTGACCACACCTCTTTGCCAGTGGGATTGTCCATGCTTTGTAGTTCTGAACTTCAAGGAATAATATTCAGGTTATCATAGGAATCCTACACTAACACGACTCTCCAGCTTCTAGGTCAAGAGATTGCTGCCAACCCTCAAATACTCTTAAAACTAGCAATACAAATGCATAAAGTTGATAATTCACCCGTTGCCTTTCATTAGGGCTGGTCCCCAGACTAGTTGCAGGCCATGTGTAACAGCCATGTTGATGGCAAAAGGTTCAGGACCAGTTTAGAACCACTGTTGTAAAAGTCCATTAATCTTTAAGCTCTACCACAGCCTCCAGAGAGTTTATATTTAATAGGGTGGCATTTTCGTTTAGGACAGATACCGTATTGCATCCCATTTCACCAGCCTATAACCACTGCCAGCAGTCACAGAAAGCTTCCAGGCTCTTCACCATAACCAATGTCAAACTTGCTCTTAGCATCACTACACTACTAATTCAATCATACATAGCCACACCATTAGATGCGGTGACTCAGCATTTTATGAAGTTGGCATTTGCATTTGTTTCCAGATGCTGTTCTGAAACAGAGTTTTGAATGGTATGTTTCTCTATCTATAAATACTGTGAAGTCTGAGGAGTGGGAGCTTCAGAACATCCCTATGGAAGCTTAAGCTCAAACAGGCAACGTAAATATAGCAAGCTGTTCTCTTCTTGGCAACAACATAAACATATAAATGTCATTTCAGCAGGCAAGTAAGGTCCTACCCCYTCCCTTTAGGGCCACACAACCCAGCCTGGATTACACAGAACAGTTGCTTGACCTGTGCTTACGTTTGTAGAAAACCCTGTGTCCGGTGATCTCCCCACAYTTCACAGGAGATTCCAGAAGTATTCTGTCATTTCAGGGACTCCATCTCTCCTCTGAGCTCAGGGGATGTCAGCAAGGTAAAAAGTCTTCCTCTAGAAATACCAAAACTGCCTAGGTAGCTAAGCTTCCACACAAAAGGAAACTCTCATACAAAGGGAAAGCAATACTCACTAAATAAACAGCCGGTTGCTTCCATTCTACATCCCTGTAACCATGAAGTGTGGGGAAAGATTTGGYTGAGTAATTTATGTCTGCACTTCTCTATTTTCAAAGACTGCACTAGAAGCAACTACTTATCTCTTTGGCGTGCCTTTTCCATCCTCCTTGAACAGGAGTGGGCACGTACATCATCTACTGAACTCCCCAAAGCTCATTTCATCACTTCACAGTCACTTCTTCAATGTTGAATTCAGCAGGGGAGAAGATGGCTCAGAGAAAACAGGGCTGTAAGGCATGAGGAAAAGAAAAAAAAAATAGGCCCCCAAAGTGTTGAGCAAACAAGCTGCATGTGGAGTGCAAAGGCCACCTCAAGCCCGCTGCTGCTGCTCCCCCTCCAACTTGTCAGTGCTGGCACATCAGTCCTGTAGCACCTGTCACAGCCACCACTTAGGTATTAAACTAAATATTTACTTAATGGCAGAGAGCCAGGAGAGGCTGCGTGACAATCAACAGCCTCGAGGAATCTTTCCCGATGATCTCTTCCTCACCGTCAAGCTGCTGCACTTACGTGGGAAGAAGAGGGCCCAGGGCACAACACATAAGCTAGACAGTTAATTTGTACCTGCCCTGAAGGGATAAGAAAACTTTGCTAAAAGCCTCTACTCTGCAAAGCCCTAGTTATTGACCCAGTGTTTCCCTCCTCCCCTCCYGCTCTATCCCAGGGCAGCTGCTGCTGTTGAATAACGCTCTTCAGATTCCACCTTTCCCCTCCGTGCTGGGGTGTGCCAACATTAAAAAGCTGGACAGGGCAATCGCCAGGATCCCGTCAGCCATCAGAGCAGCAGCAGGCTGCCCCAAGCCCGTGCTGCTGCTGCCAGCTGGCAACGGTGCGGCACCGCTCGCCCGGTCCGAGCGGCACCGTGCCCGGCCAAAKCGCAGGCACCACCTCACCTGCCCAGCCCTCCCTTCGCTCGAGGCCTTCCCACCTCWAAGGAGAGCAATGGAAGGCAGAGGAGTGCTGAACGCTACGTGTTTGGCAGAGTGGGACCTTTCTTCTCCTCTCTGGCACTCAAGAAAGAAAAAACACGTTTTGAAGCTGGAGGAGAAGCGAAAGTTGGCACAAGCGGGTAGGGAAACTCAGCAGGAACTCTTGCTTTTTATCATTTGAAATTCAATAGAGACATTCCTGCTCTCGACTAGATGCATCGCCTTTCAAGATGCCAATAAATTTCAAGCCATTACCTTTGCTTAGCCCAAGCAGTAAACTGGGCTGGTAGATCAGCCTTGATAAAGACTGCGTGGGGAGGGGGTGCAGCTGTTCTCTCGTTTACACGGGGAAATCTTGTCACCCGTGAAGCTCCATCCTGACAGGTAAAGGGAGAGGAAAGGCTGGAGCAGACCAGGTGGGTTTATCAGGCACCAGCCTAAAATTTAATTCTTAATTTTCAACTGAATCGATGCTGTCACCAGCCGCTGATTGACCGTGAAAACACACAGGAAGAGAAACATCTGATGTGCTAAACCCAACAGAAACCTCCTACTGGGAGGACTGGTAAAATCCACAGCTTCATGACCGCACTGACCTGGGTTGCAGAGAGAAGTGCTTCAGAAAGGAGTGTTGATCTCTGCTGGATGGGTAGAGCTGTACCAGCAGCCAACATTATATCTTGTGCCAGCACAGACCTAAAGTTTACGGTGGTAAACAAAGTGCACTTCATAGGGATACAGGTTATACCACGGAAGTAACTGTGGAGGCTGCACAGCTTTGTCAATGTAATGCAGCTATCCTAGAGCTTCTGGCCAGTGCAGTGTATTTGCAGAGCAGCAGATGAGGTGCAGCGACACAATGAAGRCATAAGCAGAGCAAAACCAACAGCAGTCCAAGTAGGGCTGCACACATTTTGCATTCCCCCATCTGCCCTTCATCATCTGCTCCACAATCTGACCTTGAACAAGAACCTGAAGTTTCAGAAGTTTCACTTCATCTTTTTTGATTGCAGGCACCTTACTGAGACTGAACGGCCCCTAAATAAATTATCTTTTTTTTGCCTTACTCAGCCCAATAGGGTGTTGCCAGTGAAAGATCTCACCTTGTTGTGTTTTTTTTTTTTTTAAATGTCAATGTGTTAACTAGTTCACCTCTGACACCAGGATATCAGGTAAGTTGCTATGAAGCATCTACCACTCTACTGAAAGCACTATATGWCCTTTGCTTAGCTGCCAGGAAGCCACCTGCACCACTGACTTCCATAACACTGCCAATTAGTTTAAACAAAAGTCTGTGGCTTTTTAAGGTCCAGAAACATAATAAGACATCTGAACCTGATCTCCTTAACAAACAACACTATCCCTTTTTTGCTTAGATTACATTCTTTACTCTGCCTTCTATTTAGGAATTTCACAAAAGCTGCTGAAATTCAGGCTTATACCTTGCACTGCCGCAAACCCCAGAGCCCTTTGCAGCAGAATTGAAGTCTAGCTTGTCTAAAGCAGAGGGCCTCCAACGCAAAGCAAAACAAACACTCCTTAGGATAATTGACCAACGGCTCAATACTTTTATTCATAAGAGAATGTACATCAGTATTCTGAAACAAGGCAAGTCTCCCCTTTGTTTGGAAGGAGTCTTATTTCTGTATCTCTACGTAGATGCAAAGAAAGAGGCATGCATTTCCCATGATCAGACAGAGGAAAAAAACTGCTTTTTTGGTCCCAGTCTCTTCTTATTAGGCAGGTTGGCCTACGCCACTCCCAATCCCTCCCCCACAGCTGATTCCTGCCAACAACATACACGTCTTTCCATTACATCTTCTCTGTTAAAATGGAAGAAGCAAAAAATAATGCACTTATCTTTTTTGATTTGTCAGTCTTATCCTCAAATGGATCTTATCATCTAATGCTCTGCACAAATAAAATTTCTTTCAACTCCATTTATCTTCCCAAATGCAATAGGATCATATATGAAATTCTTCTTCAGTCTTTACCAATACAACAAACCTCTTCCTGCCCACCTGTTGTCAGTGCAGAAAATCCTAGCTTTGCTTTCTGAGGCACAGCGAATTAAATGAGAACTAACCCTTAATTTTCAGCAACAACTGAAACCCTAACCGAGGATACTTGATTTAATTCCTAAAACAGGACAGCACCAGAAGTTTCTGTTGCATAGACTGAGAAACTTTATGCAAAGGTAAAACATTGCTGATTCTTCCTGACTATACTTGATCACATAATTTATTGCTGATATTTCAAATCAGGAGAAGTCTCATTGCAGCACACCTAACCCTTTCTTTCTCTAGGCTAGCTCTTGGCATTATCAGCTGGTACTTTATCTCACAAGCCTGCCATGCAACTACTACATGAGAAAGAGCTTTAAAATAACTAGTGGGAAACTTTAAAACATTAACAAGAACTAGGTCTTATGAAGAAACAGATCATCTCAGGTAACAAAGCTCTCACTCAGGAAAATAACACACTTGCAATGAAGTAGCTCATTAATTTACTACCCATCTCCCAAAGGCTGCAAAACCAGGCTAATACCTCCAAAAAGCCCTTTAGGGGACCTGCCCAAGCCTGAATCTGAAACCTAGGGCTGAGTAAGCAAGAAATTGCTAAACAAAACAATTGTCCTTTCAATTGTGCCTGCGTGTGGTTGGAACAGATGAAAGGAGAGAAACAAGAATGCCAAAGGGGGTGTTAGCGTGACGGAAGACAGATACGTATATATTCAGTGCAGATGCACAAGTGAACTGAACTGTGCAAACAGGACTGTGCCCCCAGCTATTGCTATCTCTTGCAAAAATCACCGACAGCTCGCAATGCTGGAACAATCTAATAAAAATATGGTCACTTCTATGGCAAAAGGAATGACAAGCTTCCTCATTTTTGCCCCTAACTCAGACTGCAAACCAAAAGCAGTACTTGTGAATTCCCTATTAAATGTCATGCTGAGACTGTAACAGTAAAATCTACAATATGTTAAAGATCTAATGACAAGAGCAAAGGATTCGCGCACAGCTGCCATTCCACCCCGCTCTCCATCTGCTGCGGCTCAACAGAATGGCATACAAGATCAAGTGTCAACAATATGTTGATGACAGAGCTACATGCACCCTCATCTAGGTGAAAAGAGGCTGTCATCCAGCTGCCTACACGTCTGGAAGGAATAAATACTGGAGAAAAGAGTTGGCTTAAATTTAATTCAAGAAAGATGGTAGGAAGAAGTACTGAAAAAAAAACCACCTTCATGAAATTGCAAACCTCTTCTCAGCCCAAGCCAGTTTAGTGCAAATCTGGTAATAATTCACCTTGACTCCCTTCCCCCTACCAGACTTGGGCAAGATGACTGCACATAAATAATCTCAAATGCAGAACCACCTTTGCCATGATTTTTTTCTATCTAGTTAAAACTATGTACCCAACTGCACCAAAGCTAACAGTAGCTACTGTGGGGCAAATGGGCTCAAGGCCTTACCTGAACTGCAAGAGCTCAGTACTCCTAATACTGGACCCCATATTAAACAAAAGGTCTTGGCTCTCAGCTTCACATCCCACAAAGTAAAAACATCCTGAATAGACGTCATTTGCCTTTTCTTCACACCAGTTTGCTAAAACTGACACTGCTCCCATGTTTAACCATCGCATGAGATACTAACACAATATTTTATGAAGGGATCCCAATGAGTTTTAAGTTTTTACAGTTTCTTGTAAATTCTGTCTCAGCAGCCTCATGCAGACAYGGGTGAATCGGTCAAGACAGCAATTTAACTAACTCTTACAACATACCATTCCTGCATCCATACTTAAGTGTGCGCACCTACGCAAATCTTCGTGCCATCTGCAACCCCAAGGTGGTGTTGCATTTTCCAATGATACTGAATACGGCTCTTTCTTACAGCACCCTACACAAGCAGCGCTTACCAACATGCGTTTTGGACATGCTCTGTTTTTCTAAAGATACCTGCCAGAATCTGYCGATACAGAGAGCATATAAAACTATTTGGCCTCAACCAGACTATTATGCTCTACTTCATATTAAAAGGAGGGATTTCCCATATCAGTCAGAAAAGGGTTCTGTCCCCATGCCCTCTTTCTAGTATCAACAAGTACACGCAGTCTGTGAATCTGCTTGGCCTTTTGGTAGTCTAAGAAACATTTACCTGGTTCAACTTCTGCCAACAGTGAAAAATTTCTTTAGGCAGTAACTGAATGTATTATTTGCAGTTCTCCTCAGAGTTGCCAGAAGCTCCTGCTGTCRACCTGAAGATGTCAAAATCTCTCTCAACAGGAGGCACAAGGGACCACACCAATAAGCATGCTTTTTCAATAACACAGCAAGAGGTTGGTACTTTCTTTCTTGCAAACTACTCCTGTTTTCAGAAGTATGTTAGTTCATATGAACTTTTCCACTGGAGGTAATGTGTTACACTAAGTCATCTCCATATATTCTCCCAACCAATTTTCTTTTCACATTATGAAGGGTTCTGACAAAACTTTAACTTGCACYCCAGTGAAGCAAATGTGCACAGCCATTTGCTTTCAGGCTTAAAGCCCCTTTGCTTATGGCTGCAGGAGCACTCACAGCTCATCCAGTGAGCCAACGAGGTCTGGCAGTGACCTTCGCAGGCCACACTRCATACGTTCTGCTGACTCTTGCGTGAAGCTCAGAAGACAACAGCACTCAATAAAATTGTGCATCTTCTCAYATATTCTGTGCATTGTCCTCGTTAAGAGTTAATACGTGAAAAAAAGCTTGGCTCTGTGCGAAAACTCCCGTGTGCCTTTCTGCTCCAGGCCCTTCTTCCTGCAGTATCTGGAATTCTCCATCTGTTTACAATGGAAGTGTACGTGTATTCTGTTCCATCCAGGCTACTGAGCGACCACTTCAGTGGGATGTTTCCCAAATACCAGTAATCYTGCCAAGAATTAATTCTGGATCTCCAGAGGCTGAATTTCCTTCCAGATGCAAAGCACAATGCAGTATTTGAGATGGGGCTTGGTTAAGTCACCTTATTCCCACAAATTGCATGATTTGCTCCTCAGCTTCATGTCAATCAATTTTTTCTATCACCTAACTCACTTTTTGTATCCTCAGCTTAAAAGCCCCTTTCCAAGTGTTATTTTAACTTGTATTACAGTAATTATGTTTTTCTGATATTTAGAGTTAGCTTCCTCTGGGTAAAATGAAAAACATGAAACATTGCAAGGGCATTAGAATTTGTGAATGCCAGAAATAAAACTACCTTCTGGCCTTCTTTCTCACTAATATCCACTGCTAACAGATCCAGGGCAATATGATCCTCACTCTTCTACGTTTCTAAAGAACTTCAGCTCCAACTAAGTTTCTAATTTCTTGTTCTTCTAAGTTCTTTAACTTCCGTATACTCTTGGAATCTCATGGAATTCAGAAATCACCCTAGACCCAAGCAGCTTGAAAACTCTCCTCTTTATCTGGAGACCAGCTCCACCTATGCTTTCAGAATAGGCTGCAAACCCTATTCTTACTCCATATTTGGAGTCCTTTCTCCAAATTGCCCATCTCTGAAACCCAAATATTTCCAGACAATTCCCAGTACCAATGCTACCTGTACCACTCCAAGCTAGAGATCTGCTAAAAGCAATTCCTTCTCTCTACTCTCCAGCTACAGATAAACTCCGGAGATGTTAGTTAGGTTCGCAAAAACAAACAAAAACCCCAAACAAACAAAAAAACCCCAAAAAACCCCCCAAGAACAAAACAAACAAAACAAACTACAAACACAAACACCAAAAAATGAAGCTTATGTGTACCATTCTTGTTAAAAGTCAACACTACTAGAGAGCTTTTTAAGCCTCAGTCTGAAAAACAAACTTGTTCTTTAGCAAAACCAGGTTTCCATCTGAAATGCTAAGCAGCTCAATTTTAAGAGAGTGAATAGAAAGAGCATGAACTTCTAGCTCATGAGTCTACCATATTTGATGACAATTCACTACTTCTGGTGGATTTCTTGAGCACAATTCATAACTGTCAAATCACATCAGCCCTGACCCGTAGAACTCTACCCGATCTCTCTGAAATATTAGGAGCAAGATGTAATATAGACAATGCACACTTGTATAACGAAGATGCTCCTTAGTACAATCCAAAAGTGCTGTAGCTCTCGGGAGAACATTTCTCTCCAACTCTGAAAATTACACCAGCACCATTCTAGGTGCCATTAAATGTATGAAGAGTTTCACATAACAAAACTAATTAATTGCATCTTCAAAACCTGTATTTCAACAGTAARATGGAGGAACCTCTCTAAGGAATAGAAACCTGCATTCCACTGACTGCTAGTCAAGGATGTGGAGGARGGGTCTTTCCATTTTAACTGGAAGCAGAAATAATCATTGTATTTCACTCCTCAGCAGGTTGCCACACTTATAGTGACTTACAGGCCACATTGCCAAGCCCTACTCTCCCAATTCATTGATTGCAAATCGATGCAAATCAAAAGGCATCAGGGAAGGAAGGAACAATCATGAGACAACTTACAAGAATTTTCACAGAATCTGATATAGCGTTTCTCTTTAAGGAGTTTTGCAAGTAATGTAAAATTAAAATATCCATAAAGCTTCAGAACATGGCTATGACTTATTTTTAATTAAGAAGTTGAGTAATAATTGCTTTGTGTTACAAGCTGTTGGCACAGAGGCAACAAAGATGCTTTCTCATTCTCTTTAATGTGCACATTAAATTCGAGATTGAAGAGCACAGTTTCACCRTGTTTCCTAAACCTTTTTCTAGTGCATACTGGCCGAACTGCAAACAGGTTTTTACCCAACTGAATATGAATACAGCAGCCACTGTAAAGACAGTGTGCTAAGAATATTATAAAGTTTCCTACTTAAAGCTCTATTTTTTATTTTGCATGCCCTGAAAAGTATTACAAACTTACAGAGCAGTCTTATTGCAAAATTCAAGACAGAAGAAATACCTGTAGTTGATCTACTAATTTTTACAGCTAGAATAATATTTACAAGATTAACAGTTTTTTGTTTTCCAAGCTTGGTCCTACAGACTGCACAAAGATGACCAACAACACACCAGAAAGTTGAAACAATACTCAACATCATCCCACAGGAAGGCTCTTTAACCAAATTAATTCAAACTGGTCTAGTGTGACCCTGTCACATAGGCAGAAAGCTGAAAGTCCAAAGCAGTCAGAAATGAGACATTTTTAACATCTTTAAACATGAGGTGGGAAAGTGGAGAACCGCAAATTAGTTAGCAAATCCTGCTAGACTGGATAGATTTGAAACCGTGGGGGAAAGGTTTCTGGAAGCTAAAAATACATGTGCAAGAAAGTTGAAAAAAGCAACCTTTAGAATACATGCAATCCATCTGGAGAAAAATAATCCAGAACTACAGCAGATGAGAAAGACAGGAGTGCAGTGATGTGGAGCAAATCTGAAAATCAAGAGTGGGAAAAATTGTACAAAATTTTCAATGCACCATAGCAGCAAAAMACGAAAAAACCAACAGTTTTCAACTGCATAAGTAGAGCCCTGTAGTCCAAAAGAAGCAGCAAAAACCCACCCTCTGTGGGCTTCTGGTAAGACTATGCCTATCACATTGCGTACATTCAAACATAACCCAGAATGAGGGGAAAAAAAAAAAAAGAAGGGTATTTTGGAGAGAATTCAGAAGAAAAAAAAAAACGAAAGCTGGAAGATTGAATTACAAGAAAAGATTAAGGGAATACAAAACATAACTTCACTAAATGGTGACTAAGAGCAAGGGTACAAGCATTTGAAGAGTGTAACACACCATAGGRAAAGAAGATACATTTGAAATGGAGATGAAGAAATATAAATTGAAGATTTAGACAGAGCTTACTGATTTAGCTGCTAAGGGCTAAAGGAAGGGCTAGATAGAAGCCATAGCAACTGGAGTTTAGAGCAAACGTGAAGAATGGATGAGAGGAAAGAATCCTACCATAGCCCTTTATGGGAAGAGACATGATTTTAGCTAGTAGGACTTCTTGATCTTAACCTATTATGATATAGTAAAAAGACTGTGGGAAGGGATACTCCCGTATCTGGCAGTAAAAGCTATGTATTTCACTAGTATCTTAAAATAACTGAAAAAAGAAACAGTACCAGGGCAAACTAGACTTTTAAAAGGATCTAACAGGATACTGAATCCATGTAATTAGTGATCTTATCATATCCACACAGCTTTCACCAACCATACCTGCTAACCAAATTGTGCTTTTCTCATAAATACTTTTTAATTTCTGCCTCTTAAGGTAAGAGGCTCATATCAGAACGGTAGCTCAGAACCAGGGCTGAAAAAGTGCTGATTGGTACACCAAAGAATATCCTCATCACTGATTTTCCCTTGCATTRTAACATGGAGCAGATGACAACAACAAACAAGAGTTTTACATCAGCTGATAAAGCAGCTCATGTAATGATGCAGCTGAGATGACCCCCTCTGAATCATGAGCAGTCTGGAGAGCAACTATAGAGTCTGAAGGTGAATCGAGCAATTTCTCCCAGAGACAAGTCTCTCCCCAGTGCTGGGCCACTAGATGAATGGCTCAGTGCAACCCTTGTACACTGGGAAAGCTCTGCCAAAAGTAATAATAATCAGAGGGGCCTTTCAAAAAAGAAAAATTTTTAAAAGGGGGTGGGGGGTGGGGAAGAGAGATATAGACAGAGGGGAAAAAAAAGCTGCTCATGGAATGAATTCGACTATGATCAAGTTATCCCCCGAAGTGAAAAGGTTTKAATGGATATTTTTCATCTCCTGCAACAAAAGTCACCTGAATACATGGCCTAAAACKTGAATCCAGCCCAAATTTCAGCTTTAGAAATTATCTAGTTCTGCCTCCTCAACTCTCTTTGCACATTATCAACTGGACACRGCTTTTTCCATCCCAAACTACCACTGAATAGCTGTTGCGCTCCGCTAATGAACAAAGCAAGACACACATGTCCTCTTAACTCTATTTGCCAGCTTGCAAAAAGATGAAGGTTCTTCCTCACATACTAAATGAGTCAGCGTGGGTCACAGTTCAGTTCTCCCACAAAGCAGAAGTACAGAAAGATAATTCCATTGCCAAAATAGGCCTACATTTATATAGAAAGCTCATTAATAAATAGCCAYCAAAACCCTGTTTGACAAAAGTATGGTAAGCCTCACCTTCAGTCTGCAAGTATGATGTGAAGCCTGGCTCCTACCCTTACTGAAACCACTGGTGGCCACTCTCCTAGAGGTTAGCCGCTTTTAGGAATGTTAGGAAATGATCCTGAAACCTCAGCTGCAAAMATCCCTCAGCAAAGCCAGCTGTAGTACCACAAGCAATATGCGTATTACCCTAAGAAGTACAAAAGACCTACTAGGTACCATGAGTGATATCTAGACTTAGGATACCACACACAACATGRAATATATTTGTCGTCATATTTGAAACCAGAGTGAAGTTTCACAATTCTGTTATACTTATGTTCTCCTGCCATCTTTGCACACCTCTGTAATAAATTCCTTCGCACGTTTATTATTCAAGTAGTCCTGGAGCGTGCTACCTCTTTGCTATCATAACACAGCAACCACCTACTATGCTACAGCCAAAATGACACAAAATCATTGAYGAAAACACGCAGAAACAGAATACACATACACTCACCCTCATAGAGGTTTCTCCACCGTGGGGCTGTTGCAGCCTGAAGACTTGAGCAACCATGTGTTCTGTGGAAGGGTGCAACAGGATACGTCGGGAAGCCAGTCCCACCATTACGTACCTGCCCATTGGAGACAGGCTCACAGAAATGGCATTAGGGCCTATAAGGAGAAGAGGAGTTATTTCTCTCACAGGTTGACATCCCTCCCCATGCCTCACCCTCACAGCTTCTTCATTCCCTTCCAGCATTCCCGTAACGTACGGCATACTAAGCTCATCCTTATAAGGGGTAGAGAAGAATAAGGATACCTGCACAAGAACAAATTCTGCGAGATGTTTCCTTGCAGCAARTGTCCTCCCACTAAGACAACGAAGTTCTTTAAGGAACAAAATACTATCCCTTAGCAGCCCCCCCATACCAGCATCTTACATGTCCAGACCATACCACAAGCTTCGCGCCAGCAGTACTCCATTTGTGGTTGGTTGGAAGGTCAATAAAATATTTCCTGTTACTACAGTCACCGATGTTCGGACTATTGCATTTCTCACTGAAGGCTGAGTTCTGAGGTAACTTCTCACACTCCCACCCACCCTGACTTCTTGCGGCATGCTTACCAAATCGCTTTGTGTAAAGCATCTCGCCCAAGTTGTGGGGTGCCAGAGAATACACAGCCAGTATTCCCTCATCGGGGAAGCCTCTTTGACTGCTGGGAATGAAGGCTGCCAGCAGCTGCCCATCGGCAGAGATATCGCAGCTAGCATCGTTGTAAATCTTGCAGTTTTGAACAAGCACGTTCACAGAGGCTGCAAAGAAGAAAGAAAGGAACAGTGATTAAAGCAGTCAGGTTCAACAGAGAATAAAGCAAGATTTAAACCTAACATTGGAGACCGGACAGTACATGGAAAAGACACTCAAGACATTTAGCTTCCTCCAAAAGTGTATGAAATGTTAATACCCTGATTAGTGTAAAACTTGCTCTAAAATGGATAAGACACTGCAATGAGCCCAGGGAATGAAATCTACTCACCTCCTGGAGCCTTCAGCCAAGAAATACTGGCAATTGCACTTTATCAAACCCCTCCTCTGTTGAGCATAACACCATCCTTTGTAAAGGACGGCACAGTTTAAACAAGTCCCAAATCGTGACACTGAAACTCCAGCAGTGGTATCATTGGAAACAGTACACTTGAATTCATTTCCCCTTCTCTTGTGGAACCCCTAGTTCCAGCTTCCCTTATCTCCAATAAAGAGGAGATGAGAGAAAAATTCCTCCCTGCAGATACAGACGTTCATTTCTGACAGCTGATTTTCACATCAGTCTTGAATAAAGCAAGTGAGAAAGGGCAGAGACTTCTCCAGCCAGTCCTCCATTTAATTACTCCAGTATCTGAGACACTCATGCAATCAGTAAAGTAACTGTTTAGCAGACAGGGTAGTGAGCAGCAATTCAGAAAATGTAAGTTTTCCTTTAATCTCTGCTGGTGAGTTGCTGGGTGACCTCATACAAATCTTTTCCCCTCCGTGCCTTGCATACGCAGCCCATAAGCTCTTTGGGCCACTGAATCTTACCATACACTTGTGCCATTTCTAGTGCAATGAGGTTCCAAGGCCTTTTAGCATCGTCATCACCAACAGCTCAAWGGTGGCTTGATAAGACAAGTTATGTTTGCTCCCTCAGCCTAACCTAAACGTGCTCCAGTGTTTCACTAAAACGGCTGCAATTATTCCAGGAGGTTTGGAGCTGAAAGCGCATACACTATTCTGGGGATGGGGGAATTTCAGATTCTAGTATTTTCAAACTCAAGGGGATAGAAAAATAAAAAAATAGAAATAAAGSCCACATTTGAAATATAGAAGCTTTGCATGCTAGAAGACTGAACACCCCATCTCACATGCTTGAGGCTATAGCATCACGCGGAGCACTATGTCAACTTCTGCAGTCCAGGAATTCTCTTGTGAACCTTCAGACCATGCCTAGCCTAGAAGTGGCTTTGATTTGTTCAGCTAAAATTGCAGATGAGTTTATGAAGGCACTTCTTGGGCTAGATTCCTATTAGTTTAACAAAAGAACAGTGCCAAGAATGCTTTGTGCATACTTCTGAAAGTCTGAACTTCCAAATCAAATTAAGGCTGTAACTCAATGCTTTTACAAACTGGCGCTGCTGCCAGAAGAAACAATCCCTGTCCTCTGTTTCCAACACTTCTGTAGAAAGAAACCTACATCAGGGAACTGATATGGCTGAGAAATTAGACTGTTGTCTAGGTCACTTTTTAGCCAGAACAGTTTCCCAACCTGGTACACCACATGGCCACATAGACACCTGCAGCAGCAGAAAAAGAAGTCAACCCAGGGAAGCAGACAGGACTGCTCCTTCTTCCAGCACAGCTGATTTAAAGTGCTCACTGAACCTCATCTTCAGTTCTTCTGGTCTCAAAGACATTGTTTTCTGGAAC
Organism: Oceanodroma leucorhoa; assembly: GCA_030449065.1. NCBI lineage: Eukaryota > Metazoa > Chordata > Aves > Procellariiformes > Oceanodroma > Oceanodroma leucorhoa. Next base: position 3,177,210 of record JASVER010000065.1, read on the forward strand.
TGCTTTCCTACATGGTTGAGTATCAACTTCTACTGTTCCATTTAAGAAACTCCGATGAAAAAGATGACGAGGATAAAAAGTGGACTATAATTACATTCTGTACCAAACCACCTATACCTGTRCTCTAAGTTTATTCAACCATTTTTTTTCAGTCTCGAARCTGCTAAAMCCAGTAMTTTTCAGCCTAGTATAAACAGAAAGGTGCTCAACAGAAAAAAGGTAAATAATGGTAGTCACTGTCAGTGCTCTAATAACTGAATCTAAAATACACATGGCCCTTCAAAGAACAGACGGTCCAAAAGATGACAAAATTCCYGAGTGCTTAGTCTGAAGCTAGTCAAACAGAAAGACAACAGAATAAAGACCATACTACCTAATTTTAAAAAAGGTAGAATTAAAATTTGCCTTTTYTTTTTTTTTTTAAATCTAGGCTTCACTCAAGTACTCATTATATCATCACAAGAGAAGATGGCCATCAACACAAGAACTGCAGTATATGCTGTGAACTAGCTAAAGGATACGTGAGAACASGTTGCACTATTGTAATCCCTGTCAAACTGGGAGGATTCCTGCAGAGTTCTTCAGTGACTCATTTCAAAACCAGTCCTATTTATTAGCTTTATCAATGAGCTAGGCACACAGTGGAGCTGGTTGATGAATTCTGTTGATAAAGTTAGGTAATTTCATTAACAGAGCATGATCAGACCACACAGTGAACTGAAGTACACAGAGACATAACAGAAGTGAAATGAAAGAATTCTAGAGTGWGTTAACATTTATAAATTTCTGCTTTACCTAGGACCTTCTCAGTCAGAAACAAGAGAGAATCAACTTCGGTGATCATAGCAAAGACTGAGCCATCCACCCGGCATAACAGTGAAAGAGATGGCAATCCTAAACTGCACTGGGCAGCACACTTGCAATAGAAATATTAGTGCTAATATACAACTTTGTGCTGAGACCACATGCAGGATACTGGGCACAGTTTTGGTCAGCCATGTTCAAGAAAGATTAAACCCTAAATGGTAACAAGTCCAGCAATGAGCTAGGAAGATGACTGGGGAAAATGAAACATGTATTTTACGTTTAAAAAAAGAAAAAAAAAAAATAATATTGTAAGGAAATGGGACTGTATTTACAAAAAATACCAGAAAGTAAGTGCTAGAAAAACATCAGTTCTCTTCACAAATAATGCTAACAGGTAAAAGCAGCCATTGAGTTTGGAAATTGGAAGATTTCTCCCAGAATAGCAAGATTTTAGAATAGTCTTTCAACAGAAGTGAAAGGGGCAAAGAATTTAACCAATTTTAAGACTGACTAAGAGGAACTACAGGATGTGCTTGCCTAAGACAGCAGGGAGCTAGACTCAGTGGCTAAGGGGCTCCTTTCTCACCAATTCCCTTGTAGTTGTAATCTWATCAGCAGTGATCTAAAAAATTGAAGGGGGGGGGGGGAGAAGGCAGGGGGCAGGAATGGGAACTTATTGGACAGGTGAATATTGGGACTCTCCCAGCTAAACCTGAGTTAACTACTTATAAGAGAGCCAAGCAAGAAGGCCAGCAACAGAGAGCAAAGCTACACATTACATAGGGAGAGCATTTGCCAGAGATACAACTATGAAACAGGCCCCCACCACCACCCCCRAAAAAAACTTTGATTATTAGAAGAGACAATATAGTCCAGTCCCTTTCTTTGGAGTCTAAGAACTGTTTTCTCTCATTCCTATTCTGCTAGRTATCTAAGTTTTTGTCCTGCATCTCTGGGCTCAGGATGAAGTTTCCATGAGGTAGCCAAGGTTTCTCTACAGTGTTAACYGCTGTCATTTGAAGCTCAGTATTGGAAGTAGTGAGATTGTATACTTGCTTCATCAGACCAAAGGTATGGGTGTCATTTAGCCCAGGAACCCTTCTGTAATGATGAACTCCTGGTGCTTTTCAAAGAGGTGCAAGAAGTTTTAGAGGGGACAGATACTGATTTCTCTGGGCACAGGCGATGTTTCTTCCTTGTTCCTGTAACCATTGAAAATCATAGTCTATAGAATCCATGTCTCTTCTCAGCTTTTAAAGTTTGTTGTTTTTTTTTTTTAATCTAATGCAACCTTGGACATTCATAAGAAAAGAATCCCACATCTTTTTTTTGTAACATAAGAAACGCCTGTATTTCTTCTGTATCATTTACAGATTCAGGGACATTGCCATGTCTTATACATATCCTCCGAGTTCCATGGGTATTTTTTTCCTTTTCCAGGTCTCTGATCCTCTTCCTCATCTAGCATTTACTGTATGTCTTTTTAAAACAATGTTGGGTTTGGATCACCAGTCACCAAGAGTCTATTTATCATATAGCACATGTTCACTCATTTTCTATCTACATGGTTTTTCTTCCCCCCCCGCCCCTCCTTCAGCACAGCACAGAGGTTTTCGGTGAGCAGTCCACAATGATGGCCAACRTGACTGCGTGTCTTGTTCTTTTTAAAGTTTGTTGCATATGGTGAACGCCTCTTAGCAAAACAGATTGTGAGCTCCCCTGCCAGAAGTGAACTATCTTTCCCCCTTGATGTGTGCCTGGAACGTAAAACATCACAGATACAAGTTCTGCTAAACAAGAAAGAGCGCCCTTTATTTCAGTCTTTCAAGATCTGATTCATGCTGGCATTATGGTTCTTTGCTCTTGCCTCATTTACAAAGGATGAGGGACTCAAGTAGCACTTACAGCTAGAACCAAGGGAGCCTACTATGCCAGCAGAAAAAGTCTAAATGTGAGAGATGGGGATCTCAGCAAGGTTTCATTTTAAGCAGCAGCATCTAAGAGACTCCCAAGACACGGGGAGGATGAAGATACCCATGCATTTGACAAAGCCACAGGCTACTTGATTTCTTTGAGCCTGAGGCCTGATCTATGAAAATGAAGCCAATACAGAAGATTTTTAAGGAAAAAAATGGCTATTTTTGGAAAACCATTTACAACAAGGCTGCCCTTTCATCTCGTTTTCTTTTGTTGTTAATGCATCCACCAAGCTGACAGAACAGATCAAAAGAAACATCAGAGAACAAATTAATCAAGCTGTTGTGCCAACTTGGAGTGCTTACACCTACAGCATAATTACGCTCGAAGCTGGGGAAGGTCTGGAACACCGGCAGCAACAACACTGTTTGCCAAAGGAAAATAGTGCTGGTTGCACCATCCACTCCTAGCCACCCTTAAGGATGACACTTTCTTAAAAGCTGCTCCTATTTATATGTTGTTTAGCGTGCTTTTATTTTTTCCTTTTCTTCTTTTAAGTTCTTCTGCACCCCACTGTGGATCAGTAAGTATTGATCAAATCACCTTCCTCAAGTCCCAGCCAGTGTTAGAACAGAACAAATTCCTGATGCGTGACTAAATGTGGAACAACTAGACCAGTTCAGCTGCAATGGCTAGAAAATGAAATAAYGAGCAGTGAGTAGCATGAGAGAAACTATATTCAAAAGATATAAACAAGAGACAAAACCTTCAGATATTTTATCTGTGGAAAGGCTATATTATACACTGTTCACCGATTCAATACTTAACCTCGTTAGCTGYGGGAAATTTTAAGGATCTGCAACACTTACTAGAAGAATATTAAATAAATGCCAGAGATAGCATTGTCTCTGCTGCCAAATAAATTTCCCACCCCAAAGCTGATACGACTGACAATTACAGTTTAAGACTGGGTCATGTTCATTTCAGAGTTATTAAAAGCAAAACTGGCAAAAGGAGAGAAGAAATCTGAAGCCATCTTTTTCCATTTTGCAATTAATAAAGACAGGGCGGAGACTCAAATCCCACAAGTCCCTGCAAAGCCATTTCCCCAAGACCGTCGGAGTCCCCTTGGGTGCGGCTGCTGGACTGAGCGTTGGCGAGGTCGCCGCTGCCGAGCCGAGCCCTGAGCCCAGGGCTCCGAAGGGCGCTGAGGCCCAGCCGCTGAGATCGCAGGACTGCGTTCACCATGCTGCTGTCACTTACTTAGATGCATCCATTTCAGTGGAAAACACCCTACTTCCAAACTATCTTTTCTTTGTTTAGTTGTAACAGAAAGAAGAGCTGCTCGGAGACGAAGGTTGGCCACAGAGTCATTTCTTTGATGGAGGGTGGAGCTGGCAGGCAGTCCCAAACTTCAGCTGCACCATTTCATCCACCTGAACTCCCAAACCACTTGTGGCACAAGTCAGTCCCAGGAAGGGCAACAGTCCCCTCTGTGCAAGCAGACTCTCCCACATGACCACCTCTGATTTATAGGAAACGATGGGAAAAAAGGGAGCTATTGAGGTCACATGCTTTACTGGGAAAATAGTTTATTTCCAAGATCGTGAAGAGTCAGAAAAAACTCCTCCACTCCACTGTTACGCATTTAGGTTCACAATATCTCTACAAATTTGTGCACCGTGGCAAACGTGCAGCTTGCCTTTGTTCTGTGCCTAGTCAAGCTTGGCAAATACCTGTTGTAGGATGAGCACAGCTGCTGCATCTTCACACATCCCTACTAGACCTTGGCAGCGGGGGATATGGCTAACAACCTAGAAATGCCAGAGCTGGGCTCAGCATGTAAAAAAGCAGCAGCAGAGTAAAACTGAACGTTTCCAAATGGTAATAAAGATGGACAAGCTGCTAYGAAGCACAAAGTGGGGAATCAGAAGGGCTGGGGATGGGCTTGTAGCAGGAACCCTGCCTGCAAGAACAGCACAATTACAACAGAAACTGTAGCCCAATTTCCAGCTAATTGGAAGCTATTTCAGAATGGAAGTGTCCTGGCAGGGGAGAGGGAGAAGACTGAAATACTGATGTCTTGAGGAGCAGATGGTTCTATTTTCTATGGGATTCCATAAATTATAAACAAACGTCTTATGCCTTTTTTTTTTTTTTTTTTTTTTTTTTTTTTTTTTTTTTAAAATCAGCAGCCTTCTCCCCAGCAGCCAAAAAAAAAAAAAAAAAAAAAAAAGCTATTAGCAGCTGTAGAACTCTTCAAATACTTTACAGGCTTGCAGAGAAGTCCCAAAGAATTTAAGTCAGCAGCAAGATGCTTCTCCCTCTGACTTCATCTTTATTCTGTTCCAGAGTCTGTCTGGACCACGGAAAGTATTGCCACTGCCTGGCAAAACTTCKCCTTGAGCACTGATCCTCAGCCTACAATGTTACACTAGTACTACAAAGTTTGGCACTTAACAAGACACRTCAATGCACTGGCACACGAGTTCAACACAGCATTCTACTTTCAAGATGACACCGCATGCTCCTTCTCAAGAGACAGAATGGTTCTCCAGGACAAAATATAAAGCATCTTCCCCCTTTTCAAAGTCAAGGGCTACTGTCTAGAAGCAGGGCTTTTATTTCCCACCAGGCTATAAACATTACACCATAATGTTCTATACAATGTGAAGGAAGGAGACGAGACAGAAAYACCAGATACTGTGTTGTTCCTAGAGATAAGTAAGGAAGCTTTTTGTAATGGGATGGGCTACTGGTGGCTTTCCCCCAGCTCCTCCGATTTCCCAGGGACTGGGAGGTAAACGGTCCCATACAGGTTGCCCAGAGAAGTTGTGGATGCCTCMTCGTTGGCAGTGTTCAAGGTCAGACTGGATGGAGCTTTGAGCAACCTGACCTACTGAACGATGTCCCTGCCCATGGCAGAGGGGGGTAGACTAGATGAGGTTTAAAGGTCCCTTCCAACCCAAACCATTCTGTGATTCTATGATTCCAATTCCCCACACCTCTGCTGCTATGGTGTCACTACATGTGCTCCTTTTGTGGGTTCTTTAAGCAACAGGACAGTACCCCACAGAGACCTCTCTCGTCAGATATGTTAATTTCTAGAACTGCAGAACAGACAGGGCTGGGGCTGGGAGAAACTTTTTCTTAATTCATTTCAGTGGCTACCTGGGAAAGCAGAAGTCTTTCTGAAAACAGAATCCCGGTTCTCCCTGAAAAGAAGTCAGTTCCTTAAAGCAGAACCCAATCTGTTTTTGCTGAGAAGTCAAGCAATGAATTTCACATATGTACAGAGATGGCCTAAGCTAAAAATCACTGTACAAAGAAACATTCATGAATATCTACCTCCTATCTTCATCCCAGGCTGCCACAAACATTTCTGCAGCTGTACAGCAAGCTGTATCACGATACTATTCTGGGTTAAAAATAGCCTTTGTAGTCAAGTTAGTTTTAGACCCACAAAAGTTATTCCTTTATCAGCTGACCACAAGCATCAAATATTCTTGTACCTGCATAAGGAAGCCTCTTCCAGTGCGAGAGCTAGCTTATGCCGTAGAACATATGTAAAACTATGGTCTAGTTTTCACAAAGGGAAGGAGAGAATAAATAAATAAATAAATAGAACCAGTAATATTGCTCATATTCTTGACCCAGAAGGAGCTTTCACCTGAGATACGGGACGAATCACTGCTTTTGCAAATGGCTAGAAGCTACATCTACTTCCCCTGGCTTGCAACACTGTGGTAAGCAACAGACCAGGGCCCCAATTCCCAAAATGTATTGCAGCGCTTTAACTCACACTAATGTCAATAACTTGGAGAATTCAGAYCCAATTTATTAGCAGGTTCTAATGTAAAGGTATAAAGACAATATCCCTCTAGAAACTTGTTAGTAAAAGAATTAGGAGATTGGATACAGAATTATTCTAAGACTATGGTATGTTCCCATGAGAATGCTCACAAAAAAGCCCCATTTATGCATGGATTTGCTGATAGCGAGAATACACAAGCTAGACAGAGCAGGAACAGCTCTGCATGCTTTCAGTCAACTTTCGCAAAAGGTTAAGCATTTTACAGTTCCAATGCAACAAGACAATCAAGTAATCCAAGGCCTGCAACAYACAGCTACCTTTGGAAGATCCTAGAGCTTATGGTAGCTTTAGYTGGTATAGACATAAAAGAAAGTACTGGTGTCCCTTCCAGCTTACCGTTGCTGATTTCTGGCAGATCAAATTTGGTGAAGTCCCACCACTGGAGCCGGTAGGTGGTGTTGGCAATGTTGCTGGCCACAGCTGACTGTCCATCCCCAATCACAGCACCTACAGAAAAAGAGGAAATAATTAATAATTTAACCTCCAGCAGATTATCCAGAAAAGAGCTGGGGAGAAAAAAAAAGAGCTGGAGTTTTTTTTCAAAACCATAGAAAACCTTTCAAAATCCTTTACACGGAACTCTAGATTCTTAAAGAAATCATATTTACAGAAATAGCAACACCTCCTAAACAAGTCACAGAGCACAGGAAATTAATAGGAAAGCACCTCCCTGCAACACATTTCTGAAAGAAAAGAAAGTTGATGAGAGATAAATCTTGCCCAGACTCACAAGACAGAAATCTTGATCAATTCATTTGGTGCAAATGCAATCTACTTACTGGTACTAGTGAAGCTGTATTTCCATAGACCCAAAATTTTCTAGTACAGCTATGAAGGCAGACCAGAATCTATACTAAGGAAAAGCGCTGCCCTGGCAAATCACACACATTTGTGGACATAATCCCTCCTACTACTGTAAACTCCACTCAGAAGATACAGGTTGCCTACAGTATTTGCCACACAGTCACGACTGTAACAAAATTTTAGCAAGGAGGACCTACAAGCTGGTCCTTTGCTGCTCTGGGTGGCCCAACCTACAGCAGGCAGGGGCTGCCCTGACTCCAGGCAAACAACATGACCCTTGCCAACCACCCAAGGATTTGGGCAATGCCCAAAGCAAAAGGCTAAGCAGAATACTCCAGGTACTAGCAAAAAGAACATAATTTTCCAGGCAGAAAGGAACTGCCACTGGTAACTCAAGTCGGCATACATTTGAGAAAGCTCAGGGGCATTAAATGCAATCCCTAGGGTGACAAGTGGAGAGAAGAAACAGTTCTCATAATAGTACYAGAGTCAAAAATCTCCTGCTATTTGCAGTCTCTAAGGCCTTCACATACACGCAGCCCTTGTACTACACACACATGCTGGCACCCAGAGAAACTCAAGGTAATAGAATTTGATAAGGGAGAGCAAAACAAGATCATCCCCAAGCACAAATGAGGAAAAGCACAGCCTCCAGAGCCCACGCAGTCTGGATTTCAGCATCTCCGCACTGTCTCCAGCGGGAAGCACACAGAAAAGTCAGGGGCTTCACTCTCCCGGGGGGGGGCTGGCTCCGGCCTCTGCTGCCACAGCAGAGCCATCACTGCAACAGCCCTGCACCCAGCGCACAGCAGGCCAGCTGCCTGTGCAGCGAGCCAAAAGCTCGCTAACTGCTAGTAAATGAAAGTGGTGTGGAAGAAGATGCAGAGACTAGGGTGGCTGGTTTTTACTGCTCTTATCAAATCCCAGCAGAACACTCAGGCTTGTGGGGGGAAAAAAAAAAAAAAGGCCTGAAAACGCATACACACACTAACAGAGTTTATGTTTTCTCTGCAAAGCAAAGAACAAGGGGGAACAGGGCAAAGTAGGGAAGCAAATTCTAGACCGGTGCTGATAAATAAAGAGAAACATGCTAAGGCGGCTGCTGCTAGTCCTCTTTTCATCGACAAGCTGTCTCGAGTCCTGATTTTTGGTTCTGGAGAAAGCACAGAAATATGCCAAGAGCAAGACTTCTGAGCAGGCAGCTTTGCACTGTGTACTCAGCTCTGCCAGCCTCCAGCAATCATAGAATCATAGAATCATTAAGGTTGGAAAAGACCTCTAAGATCATCGTGTCCAACCATCAACCCAGCACCCATGCCCACTAAACCATGTCCCGAAGCACCTCATCCACACGTTTTTTGAACACCTCCAGGGATGGTGACTCCACCACTTCCCTGGGCAGCCTGTTCCAATGCCTGACTACCCTTTCGGTGAAGAAATTTTTCCTAATATCCAATCTAAACCTCCCCTGGCGCAACTTGAAGCCATTTCCTCTCGTCCTAAATCGACAAACCTCCATCGTGCGCCTGCTCAGTCTCCGTATCTGCCTCTGTCAGATGCGGACATAGCGCTTGGAGAGCAGAATTACGAACATTTCCATTGCTCTTACACATGCCCAAGGCCTTGTTCTCCATATTCCCCAAAACAAAGGGCTCCTCTGAACAAAAGATATGCACCGCAGAAAGCAGATTCAATGCACTAATGAAATTACAGTTTGCAACCAGAAGTGGAAGAAGGACAATTAAATTTTACATTGCTTCATCTTTAAAAGTCTCCTCATTGCAAGCCCGGGTTTGGTACACGAGGGCAGCTCTCTGCTGTCTTGCCTCCAGCCACCAGGTGGAGAAAGGAAAACCAGTTTCTGTACAAATTTCAAGCAGTGGGACTTGCCGCAGGGAAACAGTARCTAACATCACCAACGAGGCAGCAACTGCCTTACAGGACTGAGTCAGAGAAGGAAACACTCTGCAAAGACAAGCAACAGGAATACTACTGAGGGCACATAATTCCAGAATACTGATCTTATTACAGATGAACATTACAAAGCCATCAAGTGGTATGCAACGAGAACAACCTTTGTAGGCATAGCAAGTACTATATAAACTGGAGAATAACATACCCTAGGAGAGTAATCGTGCGTTCCCTCTGCATCACAGAAGCCTAGCAACATCACTAACTGCTCCACAAGCAGCAAGTTCATCTGGCTTATACAACTGTTGCACCTACTGCTACAAGTACTATAAAAAAAGCTGTTGACAAATGTTTTTTAATTTTTTTTCTGTAGAGATTCTGGTCTTCTCATCTCCTTCCCCGGAACCTTCAGGTTAGTTACGGTATTCATTTAAACCTCGCATCCCCTTCACCTCCAAAGGCAGTCACATCCTACACGGAAAAAGCTAACAACAGAAAAAAGCAGTACCTCCCCATCTGCAGGACAGCCCTGCACAAATTTCAGAGCCAGCAAAAGCTATCAACTAATGCTAGTGCTTCAGGTAATAGATACCTTTATCAAAAAGATCAGGACCCAGGGAACAAGGTTCATAGAGTGAAAGGTGCATGTTCAGAAAGATTTGGTCCATTTTTCAAAGGCTTCAAACCAGTGTGCTTAACACTAATGGCAAATTCACGATCTACGTGTTTTTATTAAGTAATTACCTTTACTTATACTAATTATGTAATTGAGAAGTGTAATTATTAAATTATATCTAGCTACACATAACAAAGTGGAATAACATTTGTACCACAAATCCTGCCAGAAGCCTCCCACATCCACTGTCCTACAGTAAAGATTAAAAGCACACAAACATTTCAGATGTTCAATTCAGAGAGGAAAATACCCCCCAGTACACAGCTATGCTATCCTAACCTTTGTTGTTCACTTTTCCATTGGTTGATAGGGAAGATTTGAGACCATGGGTGGAAAACTTAAGTTAAAATCCTCACTACAGAGCTTTTGTTCACGGTGCAGCRTGAGAACTCATTCTCAGCTGACTTTGCCCAGTCAGGGTTTCAGCCTGGGTGACAGCAGAAGAAGATGCTGTTGCCTCTTAAGTTCTCATGTAACCTGGAGGCAAACAACACACTTCAGCTTCATAAATGTGGGCAGCAGCAGATCAGCTCTYACAAGCAGCAGTTCTCACCAAGCACTTGACAGTCTGTCCTGATTCCTGGGTCTTCCACTGTTTGATGGGATCACAAGTGACTGCAGTGGGTACCTGAGGGTCTCAGGCTTGTCATCCCCATGAACAGAACGACCTTTTACTGCAGAGATGATGTACATTTCAAAATGCTGAAATCCAAAGCAMAGGCCAATTGAAATGCAGTGAACGTAGGTTTGATTGGCAGCTTTCCTGCATCTGTCTATCACTGCGTAATAAACACTGGGTGATGGCAGAAATGAAGATAAATGCTTTCAGCAGCCCCTCCTTTCCCCCCACCGCCCCAATCTCCATCCACCCCCACTCAGCACATGACAAGAGAGTTTAAAGAATGGGGGGAGGGAGGGGGGAAGTCTTAACAAAGACTTAAAAAAAAAATTCCTCAAATCTTTTCTTATAGGCCACCTACACGTGACAGAKATTTATCCGTCAGTCTCAATCCCCTCAGAGGGTCCAACGCATCTTGGCATGTGGAGAAATGWACCTTTGCCAGTCAGCTATTGCTCATTTACGAATCAAGCCATGCAAGCCAATGTCTGAGTTTAGACCGAAAGGGAAAAAAGCGGTGCAAAACCACTTTCCATGGCACTCCAGYACTCCTTCAGTGAAGAGCAGGATAATTCCAGACTACTACTATCAGACTCTCAGAGGAAGAGCTAATACTCTAGAGCTACACAGCCTTTGGGGTACAAGTTTCAAGAACATGGAGCATCTACATATTATGGGAATTTCTTTCCCATGTATTTAACAGAAACCAGAGCTCAATTCTTTTTCTAGACTAGATCTTTTACTCTTTAGTGTCTGGCAGGTCCCCTCATAGTAACAGAAAAATTTATTAAGATGCTTACAGATAAGCTTGAGGAAGCTGGAGAAGTCCCTGAGCTAATTTGTGACTCAATTTGAGACAGTGATTAGGCCCTGGTATAAAATTCCCCTTAGATTAGTACTTGCATCTTTAAGCATGACTACCTTTGAAAAGTAATTACCTCCTTATGAGCCCATTTGTAACTGTAGCTAATGATACTGATGTTATCCTACACTTGCAGAAAGGGTCTATCACAGCTGAYGAGTTTTACATTTACTAGTTCTAGATTTACTACAATCCAAGCTCCAGGAAGCCCAAAACACRGGACAAATCTATTTGACAAACCAAGGCTAAAGCTCTTTGCTGCAAGAATACACCAGATTATCTCAACTAGCTCTGAAGCAATTTGAATTCAGCTGAAATGAGACTTCTGATCTCTGAAGCCCAGTGGAGATGTAACAGGTTCTTGCACATCTCTGACACTAAATGRGGCAGCCTGGTTTTGGGGACTACCTTTCATCACAGTAAATATACTAAATCCTGAATATGATTTTGACAAGTCCCAGCAAGTCTCTGTTCCAGGCTACCATGAAGACACTGCCTTTGAAATGGCCAAGCTGACTATCTARAACTGTGCTAATGCTGTAGAAGCAGTATGCATAGCAACCTGGTATTTTCCAGGATTCATTCTGCTTGTTTTTCAATGTACCAGCAAGCTGTAAATAGGAAGTGGGCAAAACAATTTTCATGGATGGATGCACAAAATGTTACTAAGGGTAGTTCGGTGTACGCTAAGCACTGAAGGGATCTTAGATTTGATGTTAACTGAGAAAGCCCCAAAGAGTTCTGTGCTCTCTGAAGGCTGAACCCTTCAAAAGGCTATTATTTTTCCTCTACCCCAGATGTACAAAATAAGAAGAAATGCAATTTCCCATTCATGCTCACTCCTATTGCAAAATTTCCTTTTAAAAGGGGCAATGCTTAGCATGCCGAGTTCCACAGTCCTATCAGCTATGGGAATTTGAGCAGGCCTCAGCTGCAGGTAGTGAAGATGACTGAGCTCCTATTAGGATGGTCAAGTGCCCAAGGGCTTCACTCACATTGTGAACAATGCAAGCGTCATATAGGAAAGGGAATTTTCCAGCCACAGGTTTCAGACTTCAAAAGGAAATCACTTTATTTGCAAGAAACACAAACAATAAATGAACACATGCCCTGCCCAAAGCCTCCATCCCCAGTACAGTCATGATGGCTCCTTGACATCTTACCTTCCTGACGTTAGAGATCTTCCTTTGTCTGATCATATAACAATTAATACAGAAATGCATCTGGAAAGCGTATGTCTTTGATGGTAAGGTCCAGTTCCAGTTTCCCTCAGGGAAATTAGAAGAGGTTAAGGTCCTTTTCAAATGCATTCCCCTCCTGTCTGAATTGTTTGCACTTCACCAAGCAAGCTGATAATTTTTCTCCTTAAGAAAGAGAATTCCCAGCTTCCCTGTTGTTGTTCACCCCATAGAGATRCCCCTGCTCATGTCACCCTGCTACACATGGAAGTTGGAAAACCAGGTATGAAAAAGCATGGTGAGTTTCCAGAACCAGCAAGAGTTGAGCCAGCAATATTGACACAGAACCTCTCAGACGAGGAAAACCCTGTACTCTCCTCGGTGACAAATAAGGTATCTTATCATAGCCTTTGCATACACACATTGGAGCAAGCAAATGTCACTGTTTAGGAAGTCCTCATCCTACTCAGGGTGACCAATAAGGAACAAGCAGTTGCATTTCCTCGCTGTAGCTACATCAACCCTCGCAGCTACTATTAGTGACAGATCACGGTCTACGTCTTCAACTTGCCAAGAACTTTCCGCAACTCTCCAATATCAGATACGCACTGTTGAACAGAAAAAAACAGCCAAACAAATTGGAAGGAATTCCTTCTTTCCACCTCCTAAAGCACTGCCAATCATCACCAAGTACAGCCTCACCACAATGAAAGTCTGACAGGATTTAAAACAATTTTTGCACACTTTTTCATCTGTAAGATTCATAATCTCTCATGCCATCAAAAAAAAAAAAAAAAGGTAAAGAGAAATACCATCTGAACCGTGGGCATATCAGTGTCTTACTCATGCCTCACCTTAGTGATGAGTGGAGAGCAAGATAACTGCTCAACAACTGCTGGAAAGGAGAAGGGATGGATGAGACAAGCAAGAGCCTGACTTTGGCAACTGAACACAAAGTAATAGTTGTATCTTGTTACTGGTACATAATTATTTAGCTTATGCTTCAGAAGATAGTTCATTTGCGTAGTTTAAAATGTTTGCTCTTGCAGGGTAGTAAGTACAATTCACCAGAGAACCGAAGCCTCAAATCCTGCTTGCAAAAGAAGCAGAGCTGCAAGTCTTAGTGGTGCTCTTACATTTGTACAACTCAAATGAAGTCGGTAAGTGCGATTTTCTTCTTTATAAGAAAACCTTCACGAACAGGGACTGTTTAGGCTCAGCTGTTTGTTTTCTCATTTGTCACTTATGATGCTTTCAGCTGCAGTGGATGGGAAGTTCTGTGGGAAGGCTCCACTATATTGGTTGCTTTACACTATGTAACAGCATGCAYGCATACACATTTTAAACAGCAAAACCCCATTTGTTTAGGGACCACCGTGAGAATCCTGGAATTCTGATACTGGGTACAGTACTGGAATGGTATGTAAAGACATGGAGGTGCTCCATGAAGCACACAGGTGGAAATAAATGTCATCAGGCTAGACAGTCAAGAGAAATCTTCCTGCAAATAGAGATGCTGTATCATTAAAAGAGCTTGACAAAAAAAGGTTATGGAAACAGAAAGATACATCTGTTACCCTTGGCTGAAACAGCTCACAAGTTGTTTGAGAAGTGGGTGGGCAAACAAGCTTTCTCTTTTCTCATTTCGGCCCCTTGCTGGGAAGGGGAGTCAAGGCTGGAGTCTTCCAATCAGCTAACTGCTGGGGCTGCTAAAGGAAGTTTCTGCAGGCATTGTCGCTTGTTTTGAGACCATTTCTTTATTTCCATGTGACAGCAGCATGTGTTAAAAGCATGCCTCATGCTACCACATGATTCAAGCAGTAAAACATGTTTCCTACAGTATAGCCTTTTAGGGCAAATAATCAAGCACTAAAAATACATTCCAATCTGCATTTTATTTAACTAATGTTTTGTTTCAACCTTTTCTGCATATTTTCAGCCTTTTAGATGATTTTTGTCTGTATGTACAAAGAAGCCCTAACAAAAAACAGTGAGTAAAGGGTTGGAGAAAGGGCTTTATGCTTTCTTCCTAATTTCTGTTATTCCATGCACCATAAAATCCTCTGATACTTACCGCATCAGCTATAAGAGCCAGCAGCTACTGTCCTGGCATGGGAGTCAGAAACCTATTTATTGGAAAATACTGGGGAAATAAAGACAACTTTACCTTGTCAGTGTGAGGAGAAACAATAATCTGAGTTACAGTCATTTCTCCATCTGGAGGTCCATATCAATCTACTAAAAAAATCAGTAAAATAATAAATCTGAAATCAGCTCCCAAGCAACTGACACTGCAAGAGAAAAGTGTTTTTCAGAATTAAACTGGGGGGGGGGGGAAGCAAATGAGGCCAGGACACACTGCTAGATGAAAAGGCAGAAGAGAGCTGAACTTTGCAGTCTCTAAGGAAACATGTATTCTCTCCCTTCACCCCTGTTTGAACCCACACACGAGGGCATGTTCACAGCCCTCCTCCCTTCCAAGCTTCCAAAAACAGTAGGTGATTCTCCAAATCAAAATGCCACATCCCTCCTGCCAGAGTTTGAGTTTCATAAAATCCCTGTGAAGGTGAGCTAGGAAGGTCTCAAGAGCTAATYTGTGCTGTGTATCGCTCGGGCTCCTCCCTCTGCCAACTCTGCCCCTTGCAATACCTCTGCTCTCTCCCGTCACCACGTCCCTTGCATCATTTCCAAGCCCTTCATTAAATGCTGTTGGAAGTCTGCTTTTTAACCTTCACATCTGTGTTTCTTCTCTGCACAAAACCAGAGCGAAATCTGTGCCTGGCAGGCATTTCCTTTTGTAAAACCCCTTCTTTCCCTTTCTGACTTTTCAGAGCATGAAATGTGCCTGCTAATGCTAATTGCCTCGGATGGAGAGTCTTGCAGAGACTAGACAAAGGGGGCAGCCTTCCACCAAGGAGCTGCGAGCACGCACCAGACTCCGAGCTCTCGAGTCTCCACAGCTCCCACCTCACTTTGCCGCATTTCTGAAGAACACAAGGACAAACTTCCCCAAGTAGCTATATCGGGAACAGGGACTTGCCTTCCCAGACTTSCCCTCTCCTGCTGAAACGGCCCTCCCAGCACAAGAGTCCATCTGAGCTCATTGTGCGACGTGACTCAGGCTGGGCAGAGTCCTCAAATATTGCTGCTGTATGTCAAAGCAAAAAAGCTAAACATCCGACTTTTAAGGGTCACTTGCCTGTCTGCATCCCTGCGCCAGCTCTCTTACCAAAGCAAAAGTTTGTGMGGTCCCACTGGCACGTCCACAGCCRGCCCTTCCATTAGCAGTGCCTTGGCCGGTAACACGGGCACTGAGAAACTGAATCGTTATGGTATTAAGACACTTTTGCCTCCAACAATMATTAAAGAAGTTAACTTTCTGCTCTAGCAGGGTTTGTCTGGATTCAGAGGATTTTTTCCACTGCAGCAACAAAAAACTCCTTCACAGGGTTGCTGTCTTTGCCTAACCAGAATGTCCTTACTACCCAAGGCTAATGCCTGTGTCCTCCACAGTGTCACACCACCCAGACTGTCTACTAGGTCTACTGCAGTTCACTCGTCTAATGTGGACGCTAACRCAGTATCAGACTAATCCAGCCTTGCCAAAACTGCTGTATATAGTTTTAGATAATTCAGAGCTCCTGCGATTTCCTGAGATTTTCTTGTAGGGACTGTTTGCCAACTTTAGCCCATATTCCACACAGGTTATACTTCATCATTGACTCCATAGCTCATAAATCAGTGYGGCCACAGTTTCAGTTCACACCAAATAATTCCTCTCCTGAGCAGAGGCTCAAATAGTGTCGTAACAGCACACCCATCTAACCAATATAGCTACGCCAACAGATGGATGCAGAATAGATGCAAAAATAACAAGTGAAACTGCTTTTACACAGAAGAGCCTTTTTCATTATGAGTGTGCWTTTTAACTGCATGAAATCCTATTAATCCAAACAAATCAGCAAGCCAAATGCCTGCTACCGCCTCTGAAGCTCTTACTGCAAGAATGTGTGCTTAGCACAACTTTAAATGTGCGTGTCTTATGCCAAAACACTCATCTGCAGTGGAAAAAAAAAACACTCAGCAGTATCTTCGTAGAGCACATGCATGCCTTATCAACCACCACATTGCAATAATACAAACTTTCACTAATCCAGGAAGCAGTATGTTCCCTGGAAGGGTTTGAATTCCTGAGATTTAACTGTGTATCAGTACAACACCAAGCTTCCACACTGGAGCCACTTTTCATTGTGGAAACAGYAGTACGCAGTATTAATAAAAGCTCCATGCACAGAAACACATACAAAGCCTTGTACTTGCCAGTGAACGGAAGACTTGCAAAAAAATCTTACTATCCTTAACACATTTCAGGACTRCTATATTACAGCACAAGCCCTGTGCATCCAAACTTGCAGTGAAAATGCTGTGTCAGCTTAGTGACACGGACTGAGCTACCACCACAACACAGAGCACTAAGCTAAACATGCTCAATGCTTGATTACCTTTCACWGCCAGAATATCCTGTGAGCAGGATAGGTCTGTTGAGGAAATACTCGGCTGTTCTGAATCTGTACTCGTCTAGGGAGGTTAAGATGGAAGTCACATGCTCTCMGAGAAAAATGCACCTCCATTAATAAGAATGCAGGTCCTGACAACTTAAATAAACTCCATATAACAAACTAACGAAGTGTCTTAGGGCAAATGAAGAGCTGACAGGTGGCATTTATGAAATGTATTTTAAGGGTGTGCTGTACTCATTAAGAGCCTCTTCTCAGACTGGTGGGTCCTGCATGGTCGCTGTGTCTGCAAAGAAAACAGGCACTAACCTTGCATAGGGTATACAAAGCTGGAAAGACATCACTAAAGGGAACATTTTATGACATATCCCCAATCTGATGAGCAAAAGAGAAGGCAGGACAGGAACTGGGAAGTAAGCAGCCGGGCTCGCTGTTTTCTGGGTAAAGYGGTGAACAGGGGGACAACCAAAAAAAGCAGAAAACGAGCAAGCTGGGAAAACWCAAAATCTAACAGTAGTTTAACTAATGGGAAGGCAGTTTAAATTTAACGCATGGTGAGATGGAAAGGAGGAAGCCCAGGCTGGAAGAACACAATGGGGAGACCACATTGTTCCAAATGGAAAAGAACAAAGAAAAGAAACCTATAGCAAATAAAGTACTTGGCTCTCACAATGTTTTGAATACTTTCTGATGGAGGAAGTTTTGAGGGCGGTTTGGCGTGATCTAGATGACAGCAATGGAAACAAGACTCATTCCTTATCRCCACTAGCTTTAATGCACAAAGCAGGTTCCAGCACCTCAGTGAATCCGTAGGGACCTCCGCACAGAGCCAACGCAGAGATTCAGGCTCAAGGGCTGATCTGCATCCCAGAGGATGCAGAGCAGGACTGATGAAGCAAGTTGGTCCACACCCTGACGGACCACTATGTAACAAACCACTGTGTAACAACATGAAAATAACGATGAGACGTTCAGAACAGCGACGCAGCGTCAGAGCTCCCAGAGGGCAGCAGGACCCCACCAAGGAGTTCAGCCAAGCTCATAACCTTGCAGTGACTTCTGTAGATCAGTGCCACAGCTGAGTTCAACCCAGACAGGTCCAATCCACTGCAATTATAAAAGAGACTACAAGATGAAAAGAGACTAACACTTTATYCCATTATTTTAAGAAGTATTAAAARTCAAACTGAAAGCCACAGACAGAAGAACTAAGACCTAAGCTCAAGGCAGCAGAAGTACATCCTAGCTACTCAGCGTGCAGGCCCTGTGCTACACAACGGATGGATACTTCAGATGGGTTTTATTTCTTTTTAGGGCAGACTTGACCTTAACCCAGCTTGAATTAGCTCATAATACTTCCAGAGAATACTAAGCAGACCTGTCCAAGAAGCTGCTATACAATACAACCACCACAGCTACTCCATACAGCATTTATAAGCAAGAGTGGAGGGAAATTCAGATGATGAAAATAGGACAATCACAATTTACTGGTTTGTGGTAAGATTTTAGATTATACACAACTGAGATTTGAAGCAGGCCATGCTTTACTGGAGGTAGGGGTCACAAACTAAAAAGAAACTGTGGTGAGAGGCTCCAAGATCTCATCCTCACAGCAGCAGAGCCAGAGGTCCAGCTCCTACCAGATCAAAGAATCAGCAGTGGTATAGCCTAGAAGATGATGAGCACTCCAGGTCAGCCTCTCAGTCCTAGGATTCAGTGTAAAATTAAAGTCTCAAAGGACAATTTTATTAGGYCTCACAAGTCAGAGGACAGCAGAAGTTAGGCAGTAGCTCACTAAAATCACAGGAGTGGGGAGACCGACATCCAGTTACAGCTAGTTTCTTTGCAAGCAGAGAAGTTATGACAGGGCTTTGCCTTCAGCTTTCRCTGTTCCCTGTGTCAACAGACATTCACGTACCTAGCRAACAAGGGGTCTTCCRTGGAAYCTCAGCGACTGAGCTGGGCCAGGAAAAGATAGAAGCACACTCCCCTCACACCCCTTCCATGCCTTCCACATAGAGAACCCTATCAAGTCCTTAAYGACATGTTTTCTCACCTCACCTTTCAAAATCTTTCCAAATCTGTTCATTCCATGTGGCCTATAAGCTCTTTCTCTAAACTTTGTTATCGACTCCCTCCCCACCACAACTTAATGTCTTCCAGCGTTTACCATCAGCCCTTCTCTCTCATTCCATCTTGCTATGATTTCCAGTCTATAAGCACTRTTAGATATTTGTCTGCCCTCAGCCCTCTTTTTGCTGTGTCTTCTTTCCCTTCCACTCTGTCAAAGTAGTTTTGGATTTCCTTCATGCTTTTCAGTTTCTTCATAACGGGGGTATGGGGGTGTGTAAGGGGGGGGTGTGTGTGTGTGCACGTGTTGGGTGTTTGCCTCCTTCCCCCAGTCATGCTCCCCACCAGATTTGCAGCCTGACCCACCCCTGATACCAATTCCCATTCCACCATCTCTTGCGAGACAACTCTAATGAAAGCTGTCACCAGACCAGTTCCCTCCACTACACAACTTCTCTACTTCTACTACGGCACCTCAGGGAAGACAGAGAGATCTAACTGGGTTGGTCTGTCATGAACCAAAAGACAGATCCTCAAACAACTTGTGTGTGCAGCACACCAGGAGACATCACATGGATGGGTGCATGCATGCCCACACCCTGAATCTAATATGAACAATTGTTTGAAAGAAGACAAAGTGTTTCTTCAGCTTAACTGAAACCCACGCCTGCAATCCCAGCTGCCTCGTCACCACCTTTGACTCATTCCTCAAACCCTCCCCTCCTCCAGCCTCCATTTCTCTCTGTGCAGAATCTCAGTTGCTTATAAGAATATTAAAGCGACATTACTTCCTCCATCCTTTCAACCTTCCCTTYCCCACCTGCAATTCCTCCCGTCACATAAAGAAGCGTCTTCCCAACCCTTCTAAGCACCCCACCTGCCTCTGATTTTATCCCCATGTCCCTATTTTGTGCCAGTTTCCGTCCCTTGCCATTTGACAGTACACATTTGTATGCTCTTCTCTTTCCTCTCACAATACAAACATGCATTAACTTCTTGCATCTCTCAATTCCTCAGAGACTCTGGATTCCTCAGAGACAGTTTGGATATCTGGGGTGAGAAGGGGAAAGGCATTCATCCCCACATTCTTCTCATCTCTAGCTCTCAAACTGCACCATGTGAACTCCCGGCAGACACTTTTCTTTCTCTGACAAGTCCAGTTTGGATCCTCTCCAGCCTACGTTCCATCTCTCAAATGCTACTAAAGCTACTCTACTTCTGGTGACCCCCTTCCCGGTCAAAGCTCAGGACTAGTAGTTTAACCATCATCATTATGTCTTACTTAGCAAAGGTGGTAACATTTTTGATTCTTGGATTACTCCTCCCTTGCCTTCTGTGAATGACTTCCACCACCACCACTCTCACCACCCCCAAAGATGCTGAAGGAGACAAATGAGCAATTACAAACATCAYCACAACTTCTTCCACACTGATCTCTGTGCTTGCTGCCAGCTCTGAAGTTATCTAATGGGCCCTAAGCCACACCTACGTACTCCTTACCACCCATTGCTGCAAAAACAGGTGGGTTGAAGCAGCTTGATACAGCTGAAATTGTACATAGTTTCAGGCAGCGCTTGAAGCAAGGGAAAGAGATGTGAACCTGGTTCCCAGATCAACAAGAGCCAGACTCAGAAGCCAGGCTACCAGGGAACTCAGCAGGACTTGAGAGCCCAGAGCAATTACATTCGTGGAGGCTGGCTCACAGCTCCCGCTGATCTTGAACTCGCAGCAACATAACTCCTGCGTGCCAGGGCTGCTGGATTACAGCCCACACCAAGCTCAGCAGGAGAGCGTGTCAACCTRCCGCTCAAGAAAGCAAAATACAGCTTCCTTTAGTAGCACTGACTTGCAGCTCCTGCTTAGTTCAAAACCAGCTCTCTGAGCTCCTGCAGACACTGGAGACTATATTGCCTCTTCTGCCCCACTTCAGAGGGGGTGGTATACTAATTTTAAAAAAGCAGGGGGTGGAGAGGGGGAGACGTACATGAAGTACACCTCCACCCTTGGTTCCTGTTTATATTTGTTAGTGTACAAAATCTCCTGCTGTCTGCATTTACTTTTGATTGAGTTCCGAGTCAATGAGCTAAAAAGCTGGTATGAGTTTATATAGTGCTCTCATCCTGACTAGGGCCTGCGTTTGCTATTGCACAAATCCTGTTTGGATCCTCTGCTTGGTTTTCTTTAAGAATTTCTCTGTCTCATGCAGGACACTTACCACCTTCTACATGTTTAACACCCCAAATCCACGGACAAATGCAACTTTTATGTTTYGGGAAAAGTCCACAGCCTAAATTTATTTCCCTAGGCTCTGCCCTTGCCAGGGGCATGTTTAAAACTCCTCCCGCCGCCACACGGAGAGGGCGATTTCCCAGTGTGGCTCACATCAAGGGAAACCACACAGGTAAGGTAAACCCGTCTGGGATRAACAAACCCACAAGTCAAAAGTAACTCCGAAGAGGCAGGCAAGTTGYGACTAACTACAATATCTTCCCATACATCTTCCCCCATAATCAAGGAAAGCCAGCAGGCCAGAAGCGTAAAACCAACAGAGCAAGCTGAGGTAACGATACTATGTGGAGGGAAAACTGTCACTGCAGAATCTAATAGCTAGCAACAACCTTCAATTTGTCTACATTAAGTGATAACAGATTGATGCTCAATTATAAAAAAAACCTCCAGGATAGCAAGCAGAACGATCCAATGGTACAATCCTATCTACCTGGGAAAGGGAGCTGGAGGTCAGTACACAGCATCCYTATCAGATCCCTTATACAACATACAACTATGTTGCCATAGCAAGAGCTTCCTCCATCTTTATGCCAGGRTGGCTATAAAAATGTCTATGAAGATATTCTATACTGGGTGTAGTAAATCTGGCTCAGGGTTTGCTTTGTGGTGATTGGGTTCCCCCCCCGCCATGTAAAACACGTAAGCAAAAATCATGACTATTCTCTTCAAAGATGACAGCCAAATGCGGCAGGCCACTGAGAATTCCTACCCCTCCGCACGGCAGATCGCACGGGTCCCTGCCTCCCCTCTGCKCTCCGGAGCGTGGGTAATTTTTTTATTATTTTTTCCCCCCTTTAAAAAGGAGGCAGCACGCTGTGGGAAAATACTTTTATGGCTAAGTGAGCTTTACCACCCACAAAGAGACAGGTCCCCAAGGGGCCCTCACCACCCACAAAAAGATGAGCACTTCTGCAAAGCCTTACTCCTTCTGATATAATGATATCTAGAAATTCATCGCTTTAACAATGCACACAAAAGGAATCAGCCTGCACCCTTCACTTTTAAGAATATCATCATCTCYCTCCAATGCCTTTCTGAATCTCAAAGCCAGCTTTAGCTTCTCAGCCACTGATACAAAGAACAGCTTATTGGGACAGTCTGCATCAGCAAATACAATATAAAAGCTTTCTCAGATTCASTGCTCGCTTCCCTCATGCAGCACTGGAACAGACTGCAGCTTGTGACATGACGCAAACGGCTAGCGGGACCTCTCCTGCACTGGGACCACCGAAGACATCCCATCAAGACTCCTGCACATATACCAGGAACTGTGGGACCAGTACTCTGCTCATAAACTTCCCCTTGAGCCCAGGGGAATTTTGCTAGTTTAAACAATTTTGCTAGTTTAAACACTCCATGTACTGGAAAAAACCCACCTGTTTCAGCAATTAGCTACCTAATAGCAATTAGCAATTAGGTAAGTGGTGAACTTTATGCAGCAGGACTTCAAGAAATAAAAAAAACAACCCTAACACCACCACTCAAACATCTGTCATTTGTTCCCAGTCTAAACTGGTCGGACATCAGCTTCTGCATCTTTCTATGCTTTTTGTCTACTGAATTAAAGGGTGCTCTATCAGAAATCTTTTCCCCACATAGATGTATCTAGACCAATCAAGTAACAAAGACTACCTACTACTTCTTTGATTAGYTAAGTACATTAAGCTTATCTCATTCTATAGCTGAAGTTTTCCTCAGCTGATTCTTCCTTCAGCTACTTTGAGCCCTTCTGAAGTGCAGACACCCTGCATATAAAAGACTWTATAAAAAGATAACAGCAGTTTCATACTCCCTGATATTGCCTGCCTATATAAGGTCTTAGAGCTATGTCATCCTGACAGGAATGACAGGAATTCGTGTTCCCTTGGTCCACATGCTATTCCCCAAAGACATTTTCAGAGTCACTACTTTGCCCAAAACAAACCTACACAAACTGGAAATGGGATACACACCACTTGTCCCAAGGTATCCAGTTTCACTCTGGGCTGTAATAATATTCACTTACCCTCTACGCAYCATTACTTGGATCATCACTGGGAACAGAGCAACTGCAGGAGAGATCTGCCCTCCAAATAAACAGATTGAGATTGCCACTGTCACACTCCATATTTTACTGTCTACAGACAGAAGCGGATTGACCCCAGATCCCAAACACCTGGTTCTTTGAAAGGCCAACAGCAATAGACTGGTAACACTGAACTCTAGGCTCATAAGAGTGCTTAACAGCTGGCTCGTTTGAAATACATCTTGCCTCTGGCCCACAGTCATTCCATAAAACTGCTTCCTTTAACTGCCCCAAATCTTCCCTACTGTTTCAGCCTAATTCCAGGCTTGAGTACCACTCTGTCCCCRTTTGAACCATCTTCCACAAATGCATATGGAAGCCTATGTACCAGAGCTGGTAACAATAACCCTGCAATTGCACCATCATCTCTTCTGGGAAACATAAGGGTAAAAGTGTAAATAGCACTTCAAGGCTCTGTATTTGGGACCTCTTAACCCTTTAACAGGACTTTCTCATGTGGAGGACAGTGTCATACTYGTTTCTCTAACAAACTTCTCTCATGGGGCAGCATACCCAAGGACAACAYACCGCAAACGTCTCCACAACTCCTGAAATGCAGCCAGTTGCAGTGTCTGGTGCGCTTAAGTAAATGCAGATCTTTCCAACTACCGCTAATCCCAGTGCAGTCACATTTCCAGATACTAGCCAAAAATCCCCTGACACCTCAGACCTCATCAAGCATATCCTGTAAAACAAAGTGGTCTGCACTCACTCTGACCAGAAAAGTTGCACTCATTCTAATCTCACTTGCAAATAAAGTTATAAATTATGCTCATAACGTACAGCCGCTAATCCACACCAACTCTTTCTATGGACACTTACGCTACAGAAGTGGGCGATTGAGGGGTTTTCAGCTTTTGGTTCAGCTTACCAAAAGGAACTGAAAATGAGAGACTCCTGGCACAAAATAAGTATCCTCATAGAAAGCTAGTAATAAAGCATTCTCCAGTAACATCTGCTCTCTCAGACGAACCTTGAAAGAGCCAGAAGTCCTCTGCAGTAACAGCCATCACAAGTAGACAATGCCAATACATGCAACCAGAASCAGCTGTACTTACTGCTGAAAAACAGTGTTTAACACAGCTCAGCTAAAACAAACTCTGTTCTCACCTACACTGAACCCAAGCATCATGTCACTGCTCCTATRCACTCACATGATTCAGAGAATCACTGAAGATCAAGGAGTTCCGGAGGTGCTCTAGTCCACCCCCCTGCTCAGAGCAGGGYGAAYTACAGCAGGCTACSGGGGACTATCTCCAGTCAACTTGGATATCTCCAAAGATAGAGACTCCACAACCCCCGTGGGCAACCTGTTCCAGCATTTGACCACTCTCACAATAAGTAAAAAAAAAAAAGTTTTCTTAAGTTCAAATGGAATTTCAATTTGTATCCATTGCCTTTTTTSCTTTCACTGGGCACCACTGAGAAGAGCCTGGCTCTCTTGTCTTCATTCCCTCATTTATACACATTGACAGGATCCACTCCTGAGCCCTCTCTTCTCCAGGCTGAACAGTCTCTCTCAACCTCTCCCCTTAAGTCAGTCTCCAATCCCTTACTCATCTTTGTGGCCCTTCGCTGCGCTCACTCCAGTATGTCCATGCCTTTCTTGCACTGGGGACCCAGAACTGCATGCAGCACTCCAAATGTGGCCTTACAGGGCCGGAGAGAAGGATCACCTCCCTCAATCTGCTGGCAATGCTCTTCCTAATTCAACCCAGTATAYTGTTGGCCTTCTTTTCTGCAAGGGTACATTTGCTGGCTCATGGTCAACCTGTGCCCACCAGGACCCCCAGGTCCTTTTCTGCAAAGTTGCTTTCCAGCCAGTAGGTCCACAGCCTGTCCTGGTGTATGGGGTCATTCCTCCCCAGGTGCAGGACTTGGCAGTTCTCTTCACTGAACTTCATGAGATTTGTYGGCCCATTTCCCAGCCTATGAAAGTCTCTCTGAATAGCAGCACAACTTTCTGGTTCATCACCTACTCCTCCCGATTTTGCCAAGGGTGCACTCCGACCCATCATCCAGGTGATGAATGAAGACAGTAACCAGTATGTATTGGCCCCAAGCAGATCCCTGAACAGGCCAAAGTCTGCTTTCCTGAAGAGCTTTTCCCACAATGCTGTCCTGTAGATACTTCCTTATTTATCTGCATATGCTCGAAGTGGGCCTCTTTTACCCATTTTGAGGCATGAAACCAAAAGAGCAAGGCATGATGAAAGATCCAGAAAACATCCAKTTACAAGACATAAGGCTAATTCACTTACTAATAAAACTTGAATACAGYACTCGTGCATTCACCTACCTAACATGTTAGCTTGTGAGGCACAAGACACAATATTTTAAATGCATCCAGGAGCTGCAAGACAGTTGCAAAAAGCTCTGCTGCATCATCAGAACTGCTGCGTTACCTTCCTACACACAGGAAATCAAGATGTTAGGTTTTGTTTCTCATAATACCAACACCCTACCTGCTGAGTCCTGTAGCCATGTTTTGAGTACGAAATGCGGAAAAGACACAGCACCAAGTAGCAACAAGGAGTGTACCGACAGTGAGTCTCCTTGTACCACATCTAGCACAGCTTCTGACCAAGTACCAGAGCTTCTTGCCTACTCYGTTAAATACAGGTTGTTGACAGGTCCATAGTCTGTCGCATCAATGCACAACACACGGCAAGAAGGGACATGGAGTAGGAAGGGGAAGAAATTAATAAACAGGTCACAGTACTGTGCAACATAGGAAGCACAAATGCTGAGGAGCATAACGCAGGAGAGTCACGTGAGTCTTTACTGAGTATCTGAGACCGATGGGGTCTGCRAAAGGGCTCCTGCAGCAGTCACACTCGTTCACACTGTAAAACCAAGTTCCATACTCCYGCCTAGCAGAACTAAATTTGCACAACAGTGCTGCACACCAAGCGACGGTGGCAGTACCAGCTTCAAATTGCACAGGCAGAAACAAGAAAAAAGAAAATCCCTATCACACAAGGCTCATTTATCTTGAGCAGGAAGTTAAGCATGCACTGTCTGACTGGTCTCAAAATATCCATTAATACTTGCAGTCCAGAATAAGTTTAAAAAAAAAAAAAAAATCTCAAAAAATCCAGAACAAAAAGCTACAGAAACGGAGAAAGGGTACAGCCCCTCCTAAGAAAACTTGATTACCGGCTGCAGACAGTGGTAGGGTTTGTGTACTGGGAGGGGGGGGAGGTCGAGAGCAACTCCATCTCTACAGTGGATAAATGCAGAAAAATAAAGCAAGCAGGTGAGCAGCACTGATCAAGAGTAAAGCTATACGCTACCTTGGCACTGCCAATCTGCCAAGCAGTGTTTACTTCTGGAAGCAAAGCACACGTGAAAGAACAGCTTCCATACAAACCAAACAGCTGTTGCTTTTCCTCCTCTCAGAGTTTCTGCTTTCTTAGTTTCTTACACCACCTTTGCTGCTTTCATTTCATCCCTTCTGCTCAGGCTTCTCTTCTAGATATCATCCTTTCTGCACTCAGCCATCAGGTCAGGATGCAACCTGCCTAATTTTAGGCATCTAAGGTATCCACAGCAGAAAGGTACTCTTCCAAAGCTCCCTATACAATCAGTGATAAATAGACCAGCAGCTCCGCAGAAGACTCAGAGCACCTAAGTTCAGCTCACTTCAGCTGATGAATGAGAGCAGAAGCTTCTCTTTCTCTGCTAACTATACAGGAAGCTTAGCCTCCCAAGTCAGATGCCCCAAAAATTACAGTGTAAATACCCCCCATAGCGCACATAGCTGTGGATTCTTATTTTCAGTGGACTCGCATCCCTCTCAATTAACACATTCCCAGATTTAGCAGATTGAGGTGAACTACGGCTTGTGCTGCAAAAACATAAAGGAAAGACAAGAACAAAAAGGACTGAGCAAGAGCAGGCTTTAAACTGCTAACAGCACTCTTCTGACTCACCTTTATTGTGCAATATTTAAGAGACTTTTGGACCATCTCCAGCTCTCAGGTGTGAAAAGGCAGCTCTTTCCATATAAAGACACCAATATACAAAACATTACTACAAATTTGTTTTAGAAATTAAACTGGGTTTGGAGTCACTCAAGCCTTGAGAGTACTAGTCTCTGGAATCAAATAGGGGATAGCATCTTACAAGGGTTCTGATGCAAGTTCATTCCCTCTGCCCTTCAATCTCTAGTGCTTTGCGCTCTTAATGTCCCAACCAAAGAATTCAAACAGGATCTGTTCACAGCTGACAACAGAGAAGTGTTTGTGCCCCCAGAGCACCTTTGCTGCTAAATGGAAGCAGCAAATGAACAGAGGCACAGAGCAAGCAGAGCATCACAAGCGGACAGCCAGATTAACGTCCTTCCATTCCAGCACACAAAGTACCCTGATGCTTTTCAGCTGTCTATGCTTTTTGTATGYGACAGGGTACAGCAGAGCGGACATCAAAACGAGGATGAGTAACCGCACAGATTCTCACTGCAGAATTTGATATTTTGGATGGGAGGGAAAGGCTAACTAGAAACAACACACACAACCTTTCCCATCACATAAATGCATACGTTAATAGCTTTCTCTCAACACTACCTACCATCCACTTTCAGGAGACATCTATCTAGACAGGAGAAGTAAACCCCTTTTAGCTCTGAGCAGCATTTATCTGAATCAAAACCAATGCCACCAGCTTGGGAACTTTTGTGGGGTCTTTGCACAGGACTAGTATTTCAGAAAAGATGGCCTGTAGGTCATTCAAATGCTAATAACATCAACTACCTTTCAGCCTTCATTGTGCCAAGGTACAACGCTGCAGGATAACAGAGAGACAAGTGGCAGCTGGATTACCAATTAAAGCACAGAGCTGGAAAAAAACAAACTCAGTGGTGTCTTGCAATACAGGGAAAAATGACTGATGTACCATAAATATGGACCTGCTAGGGAGAATGTAGCATCTGTGGATCAGCTATACGACCCCTGTGTAGCCACGAGTGGTTACATATTACCAGCTGGTTTCTAGGCTTGGGATTTTTAAGCATTAACAAACTGATTTCTACCTTCTGGGAGAGGGATTTCATTTGAAGAATGTTTGTTCACCTTCTGACCACAGTCACGATATGGTATAACTCTGTAGCCACGGCTATAGAATCTATGAAGTAGAAGTCAACAATGGATCTAATACTAAGATAAAGTTAACTCACAGTATATGACTTTAGTCCACCTTCATCCAACCCGTCTACGACACCAAACTATCAGGAGATTTTATTTGTGAGATACTCCACTATGCTCGAGCAGCAATGTTAAAAACTTTCTTAGCCGAAAGCCGCTCCCGGAGAGCAGCAGTTGGAGAGAGGCAAAGGCAGATGAGAGCTGAGGTCCAGCAGCAAAGCTTCATGAAAGCTCATGGACTGCAAGCGTGTTATTAGAACACATGAAGCAAGTTTATAAATTAACACTTAARTAAGAGGATGTCACACAATTAAAGTCTTCTCTACACTTCCAAAATCCTACTGTCTTCAGAAGCTGAAGTACCACCTTGAGGAAATCCACAGCTCCGAGGATACCTCTCACCAGTTCATAAAGGTACACTTTCCACTCCCTACTGTAATCAGATCCTGCATTTGCAGTTCAGCACTACGGCCTCTTTTCTTCCTTACATTTCTGCATGAAAGGCTGCACTTTCAAAGAAATTATAAACAGTTCTCAAGTCTGTGATGAAGGTGATAGATATCTAATAGCTCTCCGGTCACAGAAGAACTTGAGGCATATTTTAAGCCTCTTATGTCATTTAGTGCCCACTGAGGTATATCACAGAGAGACCATAGGGAATGGTCTCAAGTTACTCAAAGGTTTACGTCTTTCCATATTAAACAGTACCCAACAGACTTATAACAGAAACACACTGCATGGAAAGCCACACGGCTATGTTCATTGATTGTATTACCCTACAGATCTGCCTACTGTGAAAAGGAAGATTAGATCAGCACACTAATCCAAACTCATGTAGTTGTCTTAGAGGAAAAAGCAGAAGCAAGCTAACAGCAAAAAGCCAATGACTGACAGCTGAAGGAATGGACTCAAAACAACACTCAGTCTCAAGAAACTATAGAGAAAGCCTTGCCAGAGGAAGTGAAGTACATACCTGCTAACAGCGGGAAAAACAAGGGTACGTCAGAGACAGCTAGGATGAGTTTTTCTCTCAACTCTTACTGGCCTTCTGGCGCTCTCAAGTCATCTATCTCAGTCCTACTCCATACAGTTGTGCATCACTGCAAGCACATTTGAAGGATGACGGCTTCTCAGAACAGAATTCACAGCTCACTGACGTTGTATGTGACAGAACAGGACTAGGTCAAGGCGACTTGAGCCATGGGAGGCGATCACACCTGCGATGCCAGAGGAACTGGAGAATCTGCCTGCAATAAGGCAACCCGAGCAGCCTCTTATCATGATCACTTTCACCAGTAGAGCAGCAGTGAAAGGTTACTGGGCTAATTCTAGCTGCAGCAGCAATCAATACTCTATCCAATTGTCTGTATCACAGGCTCACCAACATCCATTTTAGGTTAGATCCATTCACTTGTATTTGAACATTAGCCCTTAACACAGCTACAGTGATCAAGAGATTGGGAACATGCACCAGGAGGCACCTTAGCTCGTGGGTCTGGTTTGAAAATTTGACCGGTGAGAGGTCATCGCCCTAATTCTTATTAGGAGAACTATCATGTGGCTCAAATAATTCTTCCTGTCACAGAGGAAGGACAACATTTATCCACTGTCTTAGCTTATTTTCATCCTGATGAAACTTCAAATGCTCTAACAATTGCGCGTTAGCAATTTCTGGCTGAAGTATAGAAATTCACTTGAAGACACATGACCCAGAATTCACCCAGGGAGCCAAGCTTTGAAGAATGGGATAGCTTATGTGATTTTTGGGAAAACAGCAGCTGAACATTACACTTTGAAGTCCTAGATCCCAATTAAAGGCAGGCTATCAACTGAGTCATAGCCTCAGCCCTACCCCAGTGTAACAAGGCCACAGACAGCTTGCTTTGGCAACCCCAGCAGAGATATCCAAAGCTGCACCATTATTATTACTCTCGTAGCAAGTCATACTCTGAATAGGCGTGGGCTATGGAAAAATATGTAATATCAAGCTCATTCTTTGATTACATTTAAGTGTTCAGTCTCTGGTCTGAATCTATTACCCTGAAATAGCAATGAAATCACTCAAAAACTGTAAATGTAGAGTGTTGTATCACTCAACCCTTAAACCATGCTGAGCCTGGATCTCCCCATGAGGTGGAGGACTCAGAGCAACTGTGTTGGACTCCATTTAAACAAAAAAAGTCTGGTAGCAAACCCAGAACAGACAGATACGATCTGTGTTCATGCAAGGAAAAATATTTTGTTTGTTGAGATGCACATAACTGAATAGATGCCTACTACAACAAAGTGAGGTGAGACAGAAGCATTTCACAAAGCTACATAACTCTATCATAAACCAGTCAACTTTCATCTGCACATCTCCTGCTGAGTAACAGGAACGTCAACAAACTGGCACCTGTGTCAATTTTTAAAGCCTCCTGCAAAGTTCCTTGGCAAACACTGATTTTCTTCTTCCTCCAGGCTTCCACTGAACTGAAACTAAAGCCTTCTTTGTTCCGCTATACCATTAGCATGTCTCTGTCCATCCCGAAGCAGTCAATTACTATAAAGCCTAAAGGAAACGTTCACATAGGCAAACAAGAGGTCATAAGCACTTCAGTGGCAATGAAGTGGATCTTTTTTTAAATGTATTTACTGATTTTTAAAAAGATATTAAAATGTACATCTGTCTACTATCAGATGCCAAAAAATATCCATGACTTGGCCTTCAAATTACTTCGCAGTGTCCTGCTCACAATGTGACTTAGGACAAAGAATTTTATTAAAACAAACAAAAAAACACACACCAAAAAAACCCCCAACAAAACCAAAACCAACAAACAAACCAAACAAAAAACCCAAACAAAACAGTGGGCAGAAATATTCAGCTTAAAGAAAAACAAAAAAAAGCAGTAGGAGGTGGTAAACACAATACTGAGCTGTGTGTTCCTTGGATCCAGAGCCAGGCACATTAACACTGCTGAACTTTGCAGCAGTACTAACTCCCATTACAAAAGGTGTAACACCTCGTCCCACAGAACAGCTCTTTGGTAACTCCTGGGAAGCACAGAACAAAAACACACCAAAAAACCCAACCAACCAACCAACCAACCACAAAACCACACACACAAAAAACCCAAACCCCACTCTGTTGGCCTGCAAATGGCAGAGAATCCAAGAGACTAGAAGACTGAAATGGCCCCAAGATGCGGTATTCCACTTGTATTGCCACATGCAGTGGCCAGTCCTATCGAGTGAGAAGCCAAAATGTATTTACCACTTTCATCATCATTTTAGCAAACAACCACTTCAACTAGCTTTCACTGTATGGACATTTCCTTGGAGACCACAACCCCATCACTTATGGCAGTTGACCAA
The DNA here is from genome assembly GCA_030449065.1 of Oceanodroma leucorhoa. Classification (NCBI taxonomy): domain Eukaryota; kingdom Metazoa; phylum Chordata; class Aves; order Procellariiformes; genus Oceanodroma; species Oceanodroma leucorhoa. Next base: position 3,209,300 of record JASVER010000065.1, read on the forward strand.
GAAGAGAAGAGTCCAGAGGGTAGCTTACAGCCCACGCTACCAAGAGCCTTAGAAGAGCTGCCAAATGAACTCTCAGCTTTTTTGATGAGTCTTGAAATAAAAGGGGAATGTGGAAGACTGAAAAATATGCTAGTGTTATACCAGTATTTTAAAAGGTTGAAATAGGATGAGACATGTCAGTCTTGTCAGCCTGACATTGATTCCAGACAAAATAATGAAAAAGCTGATATAAGACTCAGTTAATAAAGGATTAAAGGAGGACAGTGTAATTACTGCCAATCAACATAGACTTTACAGGAAAATATAACTTGTCAAACTACCAACACTTTTTGGTGTGATTACAAGTTTGAATGCTAAAGGTAACAATGTTGATGTAATATATTTTCACATGGTGTTTTACCTGGTGCCAGAAAGCACAGTGATGCAGCGCATCGCACCAGCTGATAGGTCTGAACTGCACCAGTAGGTAAGGAGTCAGGCAGGAAGGTGCTACTGGGGCTCCAGGTGTTGTTCCAGTGCTACATGCAAAGTAGGCTGCCGGCCGGCATGGGGGTATCGCTGTCTGTCACGGTAACTAGTATCGCTGCGTTCTCCCCCTGAACTCTCCCACCTACTCTACCCATCTGTTGCCACCTCTCCTGTACCTTGCCTGGAAATGCCCCGGCGTAGGGATGGCCACCAGTCCCTGACTAGTACAAAGGACTCTCTAATCCTGACCTAAGCCCTGCCTGGCACGTCAGAGTCATTCTGCCAAACCTACTGTGTGCCGTACCAGCCCGTCTGCTTAGATAACCCGTCATTTTTAGTGGTTCATTAAACCAGACCGCTCTAAGAATTTATTCACAAGGCAGTCTTCCCTAGCATGGAGCTATTGCCTCGAACAGTTGCATGAGAACGATACTTAATCAATGGAAAGCTGTTCATCGAAAGCAAGCTGAAAGTAAACGCGGACAGAACCTGACAGCCAGAGCTTTGACATTAAGAAATTTAGTCAGCACACCAAAGTAATTCACACACCCATAAGATATCTGCCTGCTGCTTTTATTTCCTCTCCACATACAGCAGTAAGTGGGGCAGGGGACAGGAGCAGAAGTGTAATTGGGTGTATTTTCCCAAATAACAGCTCTCACTCATACTTGACCACCGAAGTCTATTGTCAGTTTTTAGAAAGCTGTCAGGTTAGGAATACGGGGGGGTTTTGGCACCTTTTCTCAAATGCTGTGGAAGTTACATAAGAAATACATTTGGCATTTATGCATTTAAACATAATTCAGAAACGACAGTCTGGATACATGGTAGGATGGAGCAATTTAAGGCACTCAAGCTTAGATTAGCCCATGTTAATAGGAAGATAGATGACTGATTTTTCCCTCAGCCAAGGCTGGCAACCTCACCCATAACGACCAGGCCAGGATTAAAGTACTTTTGAGCTTGAGTAGAGGTTTTTCACTATGATAGTGGAGAAAGAACTAACACAAGGTTTGGCACAGGCTAACTAAAAAGGAAAGCATAACTGTCAGCACTGCAACTTTCAATGGCTCTGAAATATAATATTGAAAATGACAATGCTGCTGACCAGCATGACAAACACAAGAAATGCTCTGACTATTCCACAATTGCAACCTCATTTTTCTAGTTCTCATCTTTCACGCCTCCACCTAATATTTACAACTTCAACTCTCCTGGTTTCTGCAACACATTAACATGTTCTTGAGCACAAATGTGAAAAACATTTTGGAAGCTGAAAGCGTAGGTACAGACTAAAATAAACAGATTATTAAAACAACATATCACAAGCAGCTGCTGCATTAGGAGAATTAATTTTACATTTAAGTTAATAAAAGCTTTTACTGTGGAGTCCCAGCCATTCCAGCGTGAGGTTCCACGACACTGTAGGAGCCAACAAACCTTGCCTTAGGTAGGCTCCGCACAGCTCCATACAGAAAAGATTTATCTCGTTTGTTGAAAGTCCCATGATTACAACTTCCTTCTACCTTCTTTTGTTAATCTTGGCGTAAACACAACAARCAGCAAGCACGTGTATTTTGGGGCTCAAATTCCCTAAAACGTGCARGGAGAAAAAGCCAGGCTGTTTCCCAGCCACTAAGGAACAGGCAAACTGCGAGGAGGGCTGGAGGAGGGTTGAAGGCAGGTGTCTCCAGCAAAGCGGGGCCACACAAGAGTTCTGCAGTGTTGCCTGGCAGCAAGTAATTATCTGCCAGTGTGCTGTTTCCACGTGCCRACAGCCAAAGCCCACACAGGCAGCAAGCACGAGAAAGTACGTGCGTCAGCTACAGCTACAGGCTAGCTCCACTCTTTCCTAAGGAAAAAAAAAGCAGAGGTGTTTTGGAGGCTAGCCTTTGGCTGAGCTCTTACTACTACTGCAACAGCAAGGTCTGTGAACCATGCCCTCAAACCAATATGCCCAGGGAGACAAAAGTCCGGGAGGTGCTTGGAATCTGTTATCAATGACCAGACCACACCACTGTCATACTAAATCAGCCATGCAAAACCAACAACAGTTCCACCCCAAAATGGTTAGGAGAACTCCCGTGAAGACTCTTAAGAACAGGTTAGATAAATCCCATCCAAAACGGTTTAGGCATAGTTGATCATGCCTTGGGATAAAGAAAAGGGTCACACAAACTCTTGAGAAGCCTTTCAGCACTCCTTTCAGCGGTGGTCCTGTGATTACCTACAGGAAGGAAGAGAACCACATCCCAACCTACCTGTCCATACATCATCCCTTGTTCTCCCCCAAGCTCCAAGATGACTCCCCTGCACTGGGGTTAGTTACAGAGCAACTCAGACCCAGCCAAAAAAGACCTACCCTCAAGATGTGTCACCTATAACCATCTCATTCATGAACTGCCAGAGTGCCATGCTCCTCTTCCCCCACCTCCCTTCCCACCTCCGCCTGCCCTTTAAGTCTTCCAAATGCCTGTGTGCTGTATGTGGTGGCAGCTGAGTTTTTTAATATGCACTTATTAAGATCCTAATTGAATCCCGCATTGCCTTGTGTGCATCTTGCCAGCCGGAACATGAACAAGGCACCCTATAATTCAATTAGAAGGACCTGCAGCAAGCTGATCATTAGCCTGTCAGGTTGTTAAGAAAAAGACATCTAGGAATAGGGGAGGAAGTTAAACACAGGGAGAATTGTTAACAGCACCCCTCCCCAATTCATGCAGAGACTCCCATACACATATTTGAAGTGTGTAATCTGCAATGCCCAAGCACTTGAATGACAGCTCATCACATCACTCCAACAGCCCTTTCTCTTGTTTCAGGCAACTTAAAGAGAACCTCAAAAGTTGGAATTAGACTTTTCCTCACCAATCCTCCTCTGCTTAGATTCACGAGAAGAATACCACCAACATACATGACTACCACAAACAAGGAAATCTCATTACCTGCCAAAACCCTGTTGACAGAGGAATGGGTGGCCAAACCAGGCTGTCCCCGTTCATGGAAAATCCCAGCATAAGGCAAGTACTCTGGCAGCAAGAAGCGTCTGCAAAACAAAGAGAGTAAGCTTACATGGAGAAAGACATCCCAGTATACTACAGCCCTGGACGGCAACTGCAATTACTTTGAGGAAACATGACTATATTCCAGCAGACTATAGTAGAGGGAAGGCTGGACTCCTCTGCTTAGCCAACCACTTCACTGCTTCGAACAAAAGGCACGTTACAGATTAGATCCTCCTCTGATCAACGTGGCTGTGAAGACCAGCATTAAGCAAATCCTTTACCTCCCACAATAGCTTCCTAATCTCAAACCAGCACRTTGTGCTGAGAATTTCTGACCAGATTCTTTTCTCCTCCTTCTGCCTTCACACCATAGCCCCAACCTGCAGGTAAGAAGCACCATGCTGTCCTTCAACTGTCAYAGGATGAGCTGATCATACTAACATGCCATCTCAGGGGTCCCAGAAATTGCAAACCAAGAATACAGCAGCCCTGTGCAAGAACAGGAATCCATCTGAAAGCACCAGAGAGCTGTACTGCAACCGSTACTTCCAGGATTTCCACACCCTTTTACTCCTCCATGTACAAGCCTTACCTCGGGACAAAGCGCCCCAGCGATGGTGCAGACATGCGGGCATTCCGGGGAGCTCGGTGCCTGGATCGGTCTCCATTGTCCCTTCAGCAAAAGAAAAAAAAAATAAAAAATCGCACATTAAAAATACTATGTAATAAAGTATTCTCCAAGAAAAGAGAAACCCAACAACTTCACCTAGTCATCCTGAGTATGCCACTGAGATTTAATGGTTCTCTTGCATAAGTCACATGCTTCTGATAACTGTACCAAAGACGCCTGACAGTTTTACATATGAGTAGCCTAATGTCCACTTTCTTCACGGTTTGACAATGTCTCAAAAGTATCAACAAAACCACAGAGTCAATGAATCAATGTCAGCACCTGAGCAAATGAATGAGAAACTTCAGAATTTGGACTGGGAGAGTAAAAGCAAGCATACCACAGTCCCGATGAGAACTTTCTGTTAGTCAAAGAGATCTGTTAAGTTTCACTTTTTCATTCCCAGAAGTGCAGGCAAAAGAGTGTAATCTGCAGACTATTCTTTTGCGCTCCTTCCCTCAAGGTYCAGTTTAAGTGCCATCACAGCTTAAGATAATCTCACCTTTCAGAAGCTTTTCCAGTAAAGTCGGAAATGTTAGGTGGTATCAGACTAAACTGTACCTCCTCAAAAACCTCTCATTCTGTTTCATAATTCTGGGCCTTGGGGAATGAGGGGAAAGGGTCTAGCATCTACTGTCCTACAGCAGACACAGGAAAGTCTTCTTTCCCAGGAGGGCAGTGCAACACTGCACAGGTTACCCAGAGAGGCTGCCGAGCTGCCATGCTTGGAAGTCTCRAGACAGGAGCTAGACAAAGCCATGGCTGACCCAGTCTGATTTTGGCAATAACCACCCTACAACAAGCAGAAGGCCAAAATGGAGGACCTCCAGAGTCCCCAGCAAACAAAATTCCTGATATTGCATTCATAGGTCACAAGAAGACCTGTCATTATACAGCACTAAAATTGCAAGAAAAATAATGAGACTCCATCAGTGACCCTGAAGTTCTAAAACAGACCTCCGCAGTGCTTTATTCTCCGTTCTGCACGACCCTGCACAAGTAGCAAGTCTGTTCTCCCTGGATTCCAGAGCCCCATTTGTAATTGCAGCCCTACTTGTCTCCTTCCCAGGCAGTTGTGGGGAGAATATTACTTGCAGAGCCTTGGAATCACTAGGAAACTAAATATTCCTTACGAAACACACTAGCAGCACATTCCTAACCCACTCCAGCAAGCTGTGCATTCTATAATTTTTTTTTTTGTTTTGCTTTTTTGAAGTCGGTGAGCAAGAAACGTGGGCTGAGAAGAAAGTCCATTACGTGAATGTTTCCCACACACTTGAGGAACCAGGAACACAAGAGCAGAGGTTGTTCTGCAAAGCTCGTTAGCATTTCAAGCTACTTCACTAAAACCAAATCTAAATCCAAGTTCAAAGCTTCTATTTCTCCTCCCACTGCAGACGCAGCATTTGCAGTTCACAGCCAAAGCTGCACCTCACCCTGAGATTTCTGTGTAACCCACAGGGTTCCTGAAATCAGCAATGTAAAAGCTGCCGCTGTTCTTTTATCAGAGGCCTCCAGCCTATTAAGATGTGGATCAATAACAGAAGGAATCCTGGGAACTTCAGTGCTGACATATCAACTTTTCCTGCTAAAAAGAAAAGGCCAAGGGGAAAAAGAAGTGTCATGTTCCAGATCTTGCCACACACKGTAAAAGCTAGGGAAAGTCAGACAAGAAGTACACTTTTTAAAAGTCCATGCAGCAGTTTTTGAAACGATGCTGATATGCAGCCCTGGGAAAAAAGCAGCAAAACGATTTTCAGGGTTTGCATTTGCTTTGGACATTTACTAGAATTAGAAGATGCTTTTGAAAGGGACAAATATCAGCAAGAGGAAAGACAGCAGGACTAMATCTTGCAGAACTCCCCAGTTGAAGAGAATCTCTGCAGCAGGTTTCAAAAGGAATGAGGAATTAGCTCCTACAAACAAAAGAAAATAAAGGTGAAAAGTCTCCTACAGTCCAAATCAAGAGACCTAAAGCAACTAATTGTTCAAGGTTTTTAAAATGCCAATAACCAATGCTCTTAGCATCCACAAAAACGTTGTAGGATGCAAATTTTCTAATCAACGAGACTTTTTGATGCGAGAACTCCATCCTGTACTGTCCCATTCACTGTGCATACAACCCTCCCCCAATACAAAAAACCTAAAAGGGAAAAAATATGGACTAGATTTTTCTTCATTTTTCACCATGACAGACACAGCCTCTACTGAYTGAAGAGACAGCAATCTATTTTTAACATCCTCTTAAAAAAAAAAAAAAAATTTAAAAACACCACACCCCAACTGCCACTGCCCTGTAACTCAAACAGCAAATTGGGAATGAGAAACAGTGACTATCCTTTGAGAATGCTAGAATTCCTATTTACTGTAAAGGAAGTGTAAGATACACTCCCCTGTGCTAAAGAGGACTATTACTAAACATTACTCCGAATCACTAGTTTACAGAGTCATTTATATCTGAACTCCCATGCTCAACTCCATGCAGGAATGTTTTTAAACGTCTAGTGCTGAAGAGCTAGAACAGCTGATATTACCCTGGTGCCAGCTGAAGATTATTTCTGCACCTTCTAAAAAGGAAAATTAAAAACCCCCTACAGATCAGTGAAAATGGGTGGCACTTTGTGTTATTTCTGTACCACATACAGCCTGCTGAYAGAGGGAGGAGAGCAGATGTTAGCAAGACTGCAGTGCCAGCGTGAAGCACTTCGKCAAGAAATGAAAAGTTTCCAAAGTTCTCTCAAGTACTGGTGAAGATCTAATGTTCTACTTTCTATTTAGTGTCAACTACCTACAGACTCATTAGCTAACGATTTGCAGTGGATAGTTTAATTAACATAGCCTGCAAAAGCAGGTCCCTCAGAGTGTGTGTGTCTACATAAAAAAAAAAGCCTCTTCTGTAAAGCAACTCATAACTTTGCAAAAGTAAATGAAACAAAAAAGTGCCACAGCACGTGCTGTAASAGGGCTAAAAAGGTGTCCTGCAATGCCCTTTGCCTTAAGTGCACCAGCAAATATGAACAGCACAAGGAAACTTCTGCAGTGAAAAAATAATAATGAAGGGAACTAAGCAATGCATTGAGCAAGATGCAGGGAAAGAATCAGAAGTAATCAGCATGTAAGGTGACAAGGGAGGCTTAATACCATAATTATTAACAGACTAATTTGTCTCAGGAGGAAAACTGCAAGAACCAGCAAATGGTCAAAACAACTTTAAGGGTCTGGCTCAAAATTTAGATCATTCATAATTTGYTCAGATACCAGTGTGGGACAAATCAAAACAGCGATACGGAGAATAAGAGCTGGTAGGGGACAAATAGCATTAACACTAACACAGAATGGAGCAGGAAAAGAAAGCAATTCCCAAACATTCAGGAAATTTACGGTCCTTWAATAGGGCATAAGAAAAATGAAGCTTTATCCTAAACTGGATAAGACAGTCAAATCTCCTTGGATTTTTCTGCTATTGTTTTGTTTGCTTGTTGAGCGAAAAGTTGACCAATGTAAATGTAACGGAGCAGCAACACCAGCTCTGAAAACAGAGATGGAGATGCAGAACTTTGCATCCTAAAGTTTGGAGAAAAAGGCATTCTTTTTCATCTGGTAACTTGGCTACCGCATTAACAACTGAGTGGATACAGAAGACAGTCAAGACTGTCAGAAAGGAAAAAAGCTATGCTCTGCTTTTCTATCTTGGCAAGAATTCTCTTTAATATTTAGAGATTGTTGTCTCAGGAAGTGAAATTAAACACACAGCATGGGATTTCTAATGCAATCTGTTCGTCTAACTGTTCCCATTGTAGTCAATATTAAAACTCCCACTGACTACACTGCCAGTAGAATTAGGTCAACAATGACCATTTTGAAAAACCATTTAATTATCAGAGCCAGCACCAGTAAGCCATGCAAGTTCATAACAATCAAACTGTATCAGACCAAGCCAATTGTTCCCCATTTTCAGCATTTTATCGTGCTTCATGCGATCCAATTTAAAATGCTAAATCAATTTCTATTGCAGAGGTTAGACACTTACATACAGTAGAAATCYTAAATAATTGTTTAAGTGGCATCTACTAATATCCATAAGGGTTGGCATTGGATTCAGTTGCATCATCTTGATGTAACAGAAAAAAACAATCACATTTTCTCGGTACTTCAAACATTAAGTATCTCCACTTACTTGCTATCAATTTTTTAAGACTGCAGGAGGTTACTTCAGAGGAGACAGCACAGAGGGCAGGAGTAGCACAAAGCAAGGAGGGCAGGAGTAACACAAAGATCGTATCAGGAGCTCAGAGGAGGTTACCAGAAAATGCAAACTTATTTGGCTTTAGAGGTTGGTCAAATCTGCCTCTAAAGAGGATACCTGGAGGATGGCGTATTAAACTGGCCATACTAAAGAAGAAACAGATCTTGAAATCCACTTCACGGGATTCGCTGCCGATTTAGATGGAAACAGATGACATACATCCTGGGAAGGGTGTACTCACAAGAGCTGCATAGGACTACAAGATAAAGGGTGTACTATGTTTCACAAAAGTTACAGAAGTAGGAAAAAAGGTGGTGAGGGGAACATTACGATTGCTGGTGATTCTAAGAACGTGTTGATCACTTCCCAGCACCATCCTGATGAGTACGGGACATGCAGTGATGGGAACACTATGACAGACAGTTAACTACTAGCTTTACAACTGAGAGGAGCAGCAAATACTAGAAGATGTTAAAACTTTAGTTTTTCCTCTGTCTGATCCTACAAGATCCTGAGCATCTCCTACAAATGAAGTTAGGGAAAACTGGGAGCATTTCTAGGAAATAAGCCTCTCAAAATGGAGAGGTAAACTCAAAATAAAACCTTTACACTGAATATTTCAGTGACATACAGGTATCCTGGAAGACAAAAGGAAAAGCCACACTGCACGTTGGTTTTAACTCTGCAGAGACACATGGCAGCTGGAATAACATCTCCTGGATCAGTAAGACTAGTCTCTTAATCAAAAAATACAGGTTCCAACGAGTATATGCTACTTTACTCACAGTCCTTAAGTCTTGGAGAAGTTGTAAACTCAACCCAGGAAAAAGGGGACCACCCCACTTATGGCTCTGAGGACAAGGGTATCTCACCTAAAAACAGGATTATGTTTAAGAGAAAAGATTCAAGACAACTGACTCTGAGCAGAGACTTTTTTCCACAAGTAGATACAAATAAGCAAGTCAGGAGCACTGGTCCTATCAAAAAGGGTGTGAGTATTGACATCCAGAGATACTAAAATGATGAAAACACTGATTTAAAAGAATATACATAAGCTGGTAAAAATTGAAGGTATAAATTTATCTACCCATCTTTGAAGGATATGACCACTACTGAAGGAGAAGTACTTAAGGCAGAACAGAAGGAGATAACAAGAAACAAGAAAATTTAAGCAAAAAGAAGCATCTGCTACATGAAAAGCCTTTCCTGGCACTAAATGTATTCGGACCATGGAGCAAACTCTCAAGTCTAACACTGGAAGCCAAACAAAATTGAAGAATAAAAATGTTAGAGAAACTGCAAAGAGCACTGCTGCCCAGCTGGAGAGACAGGAACTAGAAGAACAGATTTTTAACATAGCTACTTAATACAGTAATTGATAAAGAAGTTAGGTAAGTCACCCAACACACAGTGCCCTTCCATCTTCCTATGTTGATTTGAAGGCTAAAATGCCGGTCTTTCACTAGTAGCTTTTTCAAGGGAACACCAGGGAAAACTTATATCTATTTATCAGCTAAAACTTCCCATAAAACAGCAGACTGCTGAGTTACTAATGGCTCTTCTGACCAGAGGGAAACAAACCCCCCCTCCAGCCTTGATTACCCCTCAGAGGGCTGTTCAGGGGAAAATGTATTTACAAGATTAAAAATGGCACTTCAGAAGATCAAGTGTTTCAGAGAAGCATCACATAAGAGAGGATTTATCACCTGGTCAAGAGAAACAGAAGCACTTGCCCATTAAATGCCAAGGATTAATTGCCTCAGAGAAAGACTGATTTGGAACCAGAATGAAGCACCCTTACCTAGGCGCAGTATCCAGTTGTCTCTATTTTAATCACCTCACTGTGTGGTGGGCTCAAAAACTGATGACACCATTTAGAATAAGATTGATACACTCCATAGCTACAGTGAGTCATTAGACAACAGAAACATCAGAGGCCAGACAAAGGTAGAGAATCCCTACTCCCCACTCCCCTGGTATATGAGTATTAAGGAAACCACTGTATTCAGTGTTTCATAAAAAAATAGGGCGTCCACCACCACAACCACCCTTCCTCTGAGACCCCTTAATTAGCCATTTTCAAACATCCATACAAACATGAGCGTGACTAGGGAAAGCATCACTATGGCTAATTCTAATCACTTGGAAACTTTACAACTGGTGCTCATTGAACACAGTTCGTAGAGCAAGCATACAAACGGCTGCCCCATCAGGCTTCAATACTGGAATAAAGTGTCAAAAGTAAGCACCAACTTTTTCTTTCTTTTTTTTTTTTTTTTTAATATATTGCTCTATTATGCTACTGCTCTTCCAAGGGAAACAAATGAAAACGTAACTGCACAAACAACCCTAATCTGTTAGACCTACAGGCTTGAAGAATGTTAACCATTGCCTGTTCTGCATGGCCAGCAACAAACTAGTAACAGCTTGCTTCCTAATCACTCTCATTAACACCAGACGTCACCTACGAGGTGACCTAGTTTGACTTAAGAGTTTCACAGACACAAAATAAAAGCAAAAGGAAAACAATGAACACAGCTCGTAAGTAGCAGAAAAACCCAGATGGATGAAGGGTACCATCTTGACATCAGAACTGTTTCTACAAGCCCAGGCAACCAACAGTATGGAATATGATGGCAGCTTTTCTGGCAACTGTCCTCTTTCAAAAGGCACTCATTCTTTCACCGCCCTGCTATAAAGACACTTGCCTTGCTGGAATGTGACTTAATGGTAAAACAACATTATGCTGGAGAGGTTAGCAATATCCTGCGGTACTGCTGCAAGGAAATAGTCACTGCCTGTCACCGCATCCAGGCAGTATTATTAGACATTAAGACCAAGATAAGGGGAATATAAAAGACTGTCACAAAAGATAAAGATAAAAAGAATAGGGAAAATGAAGCTGCAGGCTACTATGAGTAGATCACAAGCCAAGCTAAGACTCTCACTAATCCTTGAAAAATGAAGTTCAAAGAGTAGATTCAATATCATTCCCATTCATCCAGGACTTGTTAGCATTCTTAGCCTGCAACTGTATTTAAGATGAATATAATTAACATAAATTTCTATGTATCTGGAAGCAACATCCCAGTGCTAACCGCTCCAGAAACCTATAACAGAGAGGGAAAAACAACACAGAAAGTAAYCACCAGGTTCCACGAAATTCAAGTCTGCCTTGAAAGCCAGTTTGGAGAAGGTCTATCTTCATCAAAAACAATGAGGCAGAGCCATATGAGCCAAGAAACAGAGGAAACGGCATTAAAACCACAGATAAAAGGGCTCTGGGAAGAAAACAACAAAGGCAGGTATGTACAACAAATAGCAATCCTGCTTTTAATACCTTTATCTGAACTCAAATAACAAATTACTAACAAGAATATTATTTGTGGCTGCTCACGTAAGAGAGACAGATAACAAACTGTCCCATCTAAGACTTCCATAAAGAAATCACTGCTTTTTCTGCAGTATACTGGTGTGTCATGGATCCTAAAAATCCATTTCCATTGGCGTTTAAGTGATATGAAGAGTCCATATAGATTCTCACATCTCCTACCATGTTAACCTCGTTTGTTAATGTCAAATGTAAACATCAAGATGATAAGGAGAAAAATGGAAAACAAAAACAAAACAAAAACCACCCAGCCTAATTGCTTTTAGAAACCCTGCGGTTCAGCTATGCTACCCTTCTACCACTACACCAAAAGGCCATCATTGATCAAGTCATTTCCCTTACCCACCTTCACTACGCCCTATCAGAACTTAGTACTTGGCATCCCATCTACCTTGAGGTGTCAGCTTAAGCTACAGTCACCCTACAGAGTAAACCTCTTTCCTTACCGCTGGGATTCCCTACGCTTCTCTCTCCACAATGACACAACTTGTTTTGCTGTTCCGGAGCTGTAGATCAAAAGCTCCAYGCTTATTTCAAGTCTCAAAAAATTTCAGCCATTCCAATCTCTCCTTTCTCCTGCCAAAAAAAAAACCTGTCTCCTATTTGAAGGAGTTTCTTTTGCAGAAGTTGAAGGTTGTCACAGGAAGGAAAAAACACTCTGAAATACATGAATGCACAGTGAACAGCAGTAAAGACCAAGACTGGCTGTACAAAAAGTCCAAGTTCTACCCGTGTGCTCTTAGTAGTTGGTGTGCTAAGGGAAAACAGCAAGTGCACTGTGAATTGATGGCATTTCTGCAGATTAGTGCTCCCATTGCTGTATCTCTAGCAAACAATGATAGAGAGTCAGACTGAAAAGGTAGAGACTGGATTTAAACAAGAGCATGGAATTCCTTCACAAGGGTAGGGAAGAAGTTATTGCAGTAAGTGGTAATCTCCAACCTCTCTCTCCCCTCACTCAAACTTCCCAAAATCTCTTTCTGTCTCAGCCATTAAGCAAACCACATGCTTATTCTCACCATGACACACAACTCCCTCCCCAAAGCCCACTTCCACCATTCTACTTGAGAAGTAATAGAAAGAGAACCCCAAACCAAACCTACTACCCAGGTGCTCACTGCTGAGTAACCACACTGCCACAGCCACTGTCTCCCCTTCTCTCTCTCTCATAATAATGTTAGTTCAGATGCAGTCGCTTCCGAGCAGTTTCTAATTAATATTTTCAGGTACTAATGCACAAGTCAAGGTCCTTAAAGAAGCTAACAAGAAAAGATGCTTTATATGAAGAGATTCCAAAAGAAGGGTGATTGCTTGGATATCTCGCATGAATGTCTAATCAGCCATGCATTTTTCTCCTTAATACATACAAAAGTTAAACCAAAATGCCAGCTTGAAGTGGGGCACCGACTATGACAGAAAACAGACTCCCAAACCAAACACTTCACCTATGGAAGAGGCCAAAAAGAAGCCACCATACTGTTCTCTGAAGCAAATGAAAATCATATTCAAGAAGCAGGAAGTGAGACTTAAAGCTTTAATGCAGTGGCAGTCAGCTAGCAGGTTGCGATCTTGGAACCTTTTAAGGCAAGASGCTATTGGAGGAACTTAGATTTGGCAGTTCTTGCCATGACAGTGTCAATAAAGCAACCAAAAATGGTAGAAGACAGGCATGGCAGATACTCATTTATCTTATGCACTTATGAAGAGACCCCTGCAAAATGCCCATCTGAGAAACCCCGTGTCTTGGTCCAGAACATGCCTTAAACGAAAGGATATTAAGTTGACAAATAAAGCCAAATAATGTCACCCTGAATCTTGTAAGTTTTCCATAAGTGATTCGTCACCTCTGCAAAGCAAGAGCCTGCTTCCACAAAACCAGAATGCTCATTATGGTCTCAGTAAAACAGTGCCTACAGTGCTCATATTCTCTGTCTGGGTGCTCAGTGGTGTCTCAAAAGAAATTAAAAAGATAAAGCACCAAAACAAGATTTCAGGCCTATGAGGCAAAGCCCTTCTTGTTGGAGAGACACAATAAAGACCTTCCCAATCTGTGACAATGGCACAAYGGAATGGATCTACCCCAGCACAGATCCTCTTGGGAGGAAAGAAAAAGGAGAGGATAGAAAGGGGAAAAGCTGCAGACATTAAAAGAGTGTAATCTCCAAGCTCCTTCATATCTATATTCTACCAGGCAGCCCACTCTCAAAAGCAGACAGAGGAGTCRGCCACAGTCACACCTTTAGCCTTGGCTTGAAAGCCTTTATAGAACTGTAGCGAAGGATTTGAGCGAGGCTTTCAGACAGCGAGGTGGTGCGCTGTCCTGTATATCTGCTTTTCAGTCTGACAGATAAAACGAACCTGTATTTGTTCCCACGCTTACTGCAGACAAAAAGGGACATCGATGACCAGAATCCATCTGCAGAAACACCTTCACATTCTGATTATGGTGTCAGATTTAGAATTACACATGAAAAAAATTAGCTTGCACTATCTGAGGAGTCCTAGAAGCATCACCCACAGTCTCCAGTATCAGAGCTGTTCTGGACTAAAGGAAGTCTCCAAAATTTAGAGACCCAGTCAAACTTGCTGAAGAAGTCAAAAAAAAAAAAAAGATAGTTTAGCTCTAAAAAAATCTAAATTTACTATGTGATCCAAACATAAGACACGCAAAAAATACCTTGAAATTAGAAAGTTCAACATCTATGACTTGTCTATAAAGAATCTATTTTTACCAGTTATGCTGGAAGACTAAAGTGACATCATTCTCCACTCAAGAGATTCTTATCCCAGAATACAAGAAGCCTTTTCATTTTAGCTTAGGATTCTGCTAAAGCTAACCTTAAAACCCACTTATATCAATTTATCTGTTAACAACCTAATATTACAATCTGTATATATATTACAAACTGTATTAAATGCTTTCATGCAGACATGACTGTTTACAGTTGCCAGTTGTATTCAATAAGCAGTAAAATGACAACAGTGACAGGTTAAACACAGGCAGCACACCTAGAGAGATAACATCTTATTAGACCAAATAACAGTTATAGCTTGTGTCTGCCGCCTCCTCCCCTGTCCATAAAAGCTGGTGTAGTACAAGGATATTACCAATACCTATAAAAAACACTCTAATTCACATTCTTAGACCAACACTACTGCTACTGCTATCACAAACTAAATGTATTTATGAGTGAATTCAAATGAGATTTTAGAGCAACCGCACAGAGAAAATGACACCATTAGACCGACACACAGGAGGAGAGGCTTTAGCTTAAATTTAGAGGCCATATGCACACAAACAGTGCAGAGGCCAAGTTTTTCGTGCCCCTTACTAGGTCATTAGGTAAGCAAAGCTGAAAAGATACAATAATGAATCTTAGAGGAGGAAAAACCCTCAGAACCCCACAAAATAYGAGAGCCGAGGAAGGCTTGTCTCCSAGGCACCCTGCACAAGCACARGGCTCACTCCTTGCCCAGAGCTCTATGTATAGTAAAACCAACYGGTGTTTAATGCCTCTTGCACCTTTCCCCTGATCTCTAGGAAAACRAAAGAAGAGAGAGTATTTACCAATTACATTAACCAGTTTAGAAAGATAAAGCATCAAGGCAATTTGCTAAGGCTTTTACGTTAAAAAAAATTCACTAGATTCCAGGAGAAAAGCGTGAGCTGCAGACAGCTAGACAYAGTAGCAACTCCCTGTCCTACATCAGATCTGGAGAAGCAGGGAAGCCAGAGCATCTAGATCAGGGCAAGAAAGAAATACTCAAAGAAATACATGACTCTGCTCAGGTGAGCAAGAAGGAGGGATACAGGAGAAGCAAGAACTCTGTACAGGAGATTTYGTTGTGAGGTGTCAGCAGAAGAAATCAAATGAGTCACAAGACAAGTTCCAGCTCTAAGGATCCCTGCACAGCAGCTCGCTCTAATCAGCCAGGAGAAATAATGAAGCAGAGAAGGAAAAAGACAGCATGTCTTGAATGCACAGACCAGAATTCAATATGAAATATTCAATCAACAAATTCAGCCACTGCACAGTAAGGAATAAATACTTCTTTTTGCTCAGTATGAAATGAAAGACAACCTTAGCATGGCTGATTGAATTGCTTCCCTGACTGGGTGCTCTTACTGTGTGAATATTATCTGCAGGGGAACACACTTCTCTGCAGGCATTTGCCTAGCTCTRTGCATGAAGAACTTACCACCTCTTCTTTTCCCAGCAGAACAAGCTGCCCCAGACAAATGAAATGGAATAATGGAAATATTAAGGTCTATGCTTGCGACGCATCCGCCTCACTAAAATGGGTCCAGCAGCCACCATATTTCTGCTCTTCCAGACCATGAAGCTGCTTGGGAAAAGCTACTAGGCAGTGATTCTYCTGCATTATCTCCCCTCATTTACATGTTACACAAACAAGGCCACAGTGACAGGGGAAGACATTCACTCACCCTGTACTTCTGAATATTTAATTGCTGGAGCATGAAACGACAGCTTCACAGAACAACATTCTGAGGGGAAAAAAAAAAGTCTACCACCACTTAAAAAGTCAGAAAGGGATTAATATCTTGCTTTTCTGGGAATAGCTAGTGTTACCAGTGTCCTTCATAAAGGGACTTCACCCTGACACAAAGGACATGGAGCTTTAACAACATGCCATCTCAAGTATGTACCACTGCAGCAAGTGAACATGAAAGTTATGATAGTAGCAAAGTTGACAGCATCCTCTGCTGGCACCAGCAACATAAAAGCCCAAATTTTTGAGGAGTTCACAGCTCCCACCAAACATACCTCCCCCTGCTACACTACCACCGTAGGCTACTTCTATGACCATGTTCAGAATCATCCTGCTTTAATCACAATATACACAAAGGGGGAAAAAATTCAGTGAAATACTTAAAGTATTCAGGGAAAATCGCATATTTAAAAGGAAGTGACTGAAGACGGACTAGAAAGGTCATATTCTCTTTTCTGCTAAATTCCTGAGCTTTTGGTCTCCATGCCATCTAAACAATCCATTACTATACTTCCATTTATTGGAAAGAGTTTGCAATAAATTTTTTCGCTGGGATTACACTGGGTATCACTAGAAGTCCAAAAGCAGATGCTGGAGAGCARACTTTAAAAGTTTGTCAGGAGAACCACTCAGAAAGAAATACAGTGGCTTACAGGAGTGCTCTTCTAAGGTTTGGATGCAGAGTCGTTCCTCACTTTGACACAAGAGGCCATTTGCTCTCTTTACAGGAAACTAAGCCTTAACTTAACACAGATTCACATCACCAAGTCCTCCAAAAAAACAATCCCAGGAACTTCAGCTAATTTGACAAAGTTGTAGGTAGCAAGTAAAAGTAAMAGAACATGTTTGGCTGTCTTCTACAGCCTTAGACCAAAGAACTAAGTCCTGCAAAGCCTCTTAGTGGTTCCTGTCCTGTCTCAAGATTTGAAGGCTCTGATAAACTCTGTTTTTTAGAGCTCCCCATCTGTTCCATGGGAGAAAGAGATTCTCCTTTTCTTTATTTAACCAGCCTTTTAAATCTGGTTGAGATAGCCTGATGTGTTGAGGGTAGCCTAAAGCATCCTTAATTTTCATAACAGAAATTGCAAGACCCATTTGTAGCAATCACTGCTCTAATTACTGATTGAATGATTTGACTTAACCTGTTTCTACAGGAAGCCTGAGATGGTTTTGATTGGTAAACAGTAGGAAGCCACAAAGCAATCTTGTGCTGACAACAGACTCAAGCAAGAGGGCAAGGCAGCATGCACACTTACTCAAAATCTTCAAATTCCAGATCGTTTCCCTCTACAGATGGGCTTGAGTTCTCTGAAGTGGAAGAAGAGGAGGAGGAAGAGCGGAGACGGTTTTGTTGGTATCGCATGGAGCGTTGTCGAATACTGTCCCTCCGGGAAAGATACTGGATCATCCTCTGAGCATAATATGCTGCAGGAGACAACCTGRGCAAGAGAGAGATATACAGACACCCGTTACACAAGTGTAGAATGACTGCTAGTCTTATTTTTCCTTTTAAGCTCCAAGTGCCAGGACAGTAACAGCATATCACAAAATTGGCTGTTTGCATTTTATCCGTGAGTAAGACAGAGTAAATAAAGAAAGCAAGTAGAAGTAATTTTCCCTTTATACGCTACACTCCCACGTGATTCCCTTGTTGTGCAAACAGAAGGGCTACACAGTACCTATAGACAAAAAGCCCATGCACAGCATAGAGAAGTTTGCTTCTCAGGACTCTTTGGAGCCCATTGTTTCATTTATTACCAGTTCACACAATTAACCCCAGCAAGCACTCGTGATAAGAATCAAGCCCACTCCCAACGTAAACGCTGCTTGCAATGCCAAACAGCAGCAGCATTCAAACAAACATTGAAGGAAGGTGCTGTTGTTCTGAGGGTACACCATAAAGTATCAAGCAGGAGAAAAAAAGGTTTAACAGCTTTGTTTAACTACTTTGTAATCCAAATGGTAGGGATTTCATATACCAGCAATTTCATTAGATCCACTAGATGTATGTTAATAGGAGCATTAAAAGCCTTGCATCCCACCTGAAAGGAAAACCTTCCTCTGCAATTAACTCGTAATTCTCYCTCATGCATAACTTGGCCTTTGTTTGCATCAGCTATCACGCCCCAGTATTACCCCCTTCCTTGATGCTAGACAGGTAAAAACACACTCTCTTTTCCTACCCTGCATGTATCCACAGCTCCTAGCACATGCTTTCTGTGACACAGTTACTCAGTATTAAAGTCCAGACACCTCAGATGCTTGAATAATCATTTATTTAGCCTTATTTGGATTAGACTTGAACTCTAATTTGAGGGCAGGAGGGGAGATGACAACACCCCGCCCCCCAAGTAATTAGACATCAAGATGTCTATTCCTTTAACTTCTAGCTCCCTCTTTGCTGCCCCCAATACACGTGTTTGATTTTGTTCTTTTTTATTCAATTCAAGTTACCAGACTGGTACTTCCCAGGGTCCTGAAAATACATTCTCATTTCCTGCAAAGGCACCACGGGCAAGAGACTGATAATGGAGAGCAGCCCTAATTTTTAATCTACAAAGGAAAGTGTGAACAGCTATAAACAAAGAAAAATAAAACAAAAAACCTCAAATGAACAGTGAATTCCAGGGGGTAGTCTAGAGATGAAAATATACTCCTCTGCAATCAAAAAGAGAGATGACCTGTCTGCCTTACAGGAATGCTACCTATCTTCAGAACAGAGTTTCAAGCTAAATTTGTTTTACAGTGGACCTCACCATCAGCCATAAAGACTCTTAAGGATACATTTAACTTTAGAGTGACCAATATGACACAGTTCCACTGTGTTACACTACAACCAGCAACAAAAATGCAACTCCATAATCACCTCTGATATGATTTTTACAAGACTTTTTTTTCCCCCCCTTCCAGAGTTGTCCTGATTCAATGGGAATGTACTGGGAATAAGATTTTGCTTAYATATGGGTAAGTTTCACATCCACAACAGCATGAGCAGCAAACAATCAGACCGGGTCTGATAAAGTGCTCTGCTACTACCCCTAAAGTCGTATTTCAAATGGAAAACTACATTTAATAGTATTTCTAGAGACTGCTCCCTGGAGCAGCATGAAAGAAATGTACTAATTCTTCATAGGACAGATTGTATTAATGTTGTTTTGGCTGCAGATGCCCATCAAGGACATTCAATCTCCCATTCCACCGTACATTCAGGGCATATAAGCAAAAGAGAAGGTGGGAAGAAAGAAAGAATTAGAAGTCATGTAGACACAAAGAGAGAGYGTCTTCCCCAAGGTAAGCTCCCTGTACCTGACCAGGCTGCCATCTTGGTAAAGAGGCAAGTTTAGCAGACAGACTACAGGCTCAGGGGTCTAAAAACTTAGTCAACAAGCAGCAAAAGGGTAAAGGGAACCACACACTCAGTCTGTTTTGGATTCCTTCTGGATCTTCTATRCACTACTTGATGAGTTAAAGCTGTTCATGCTTATATAACGTCGAAGGCTTCGCTGTACAAACACAGCACTTCTCTCTACTCCCCTGAAGACTTAGTAAGCCAAGTATAAAAAAGCAAGGCATTACAGCAGTGCACTCAGAAATGAGGAGCTGCTCTCTTCTTTGGCYTTTTCCATAAGCCAAAGCCTCTGTGTATGCCTAAAAATAAGTCTATGGCATAATATGTGCACATARAGAAAGAAAGGAACATGGAAACAAGGCAACACTGGAAAACATGTACAGTGGCCTCAGCAGTCCAGCAGTGTAATCACTGAAACCTTTTTCTTTGCTAATATCACACCAAGGGAGAGTTTTACAGARGGATAWGAAGAATGAGTTTTGCAGACATTTAGTCTTCTCAAATTATGCAGCACATGASAAGAAAAAACACAAAGATGCTTGTTAGAAGAACAAGAAAGATTGCCATTATGGCAACAAAGACTGGCCATAATGGATGATAAGATGTCAGATTCAGCTTCCTGACAGCACATGGTATGTAGACTGGATAGACTGTGAAAAAGATTTCCAAAGAAAAGACAAGAAGCTTACATCTGATACACAAAGAGAAAGGCGTGCGGGACAAAATACAAAAGGGCAGGGCAGAAACATATTCAAAACAATAGGCCAAAGAATTAATCTTYGCAGATCAGTGCATGCAGGGCAAAAAAAAAAAWAAATTGTATTTGTCAGGCTGTATCTGTCTTTGAAATACAGTTGTGAAATACACAAATCGGAACCAGAGCCGAGAGCCAGCATAAGAGATTTAGCTGTCCTGGAGGGAGAAGGCTGCAAAGCAGCGTAAGAAACACTGGTTAACATTATCCCTTCAGTTCATTCAGCTACTGAACACAGCTGTAAATCAGCCCCCGACCAAAWTTAGTCTACCAGATGGCTAAACACACGCCAGTCACAGCAGGCTGCCTCGTCCATTTATTTCTCACCTGTGCTTCTAACAAAGCAGTGGCAAAACACAGATAGACCTTATCGAGTAATTCTTAACCCAAGTTTGCATCCACAGGACAGTAGGCTGTATTTGACAACACCACAGGAGCTAAATTAACCTAGTCCCTGAGGTGACYGGGCCCCATTTACTGGAGCAGATGGTTCAGAGGAGAGGCTATGCTGCCACACACGGCCGCCACAACAAGGCACTGAGTGGGAGAAACGCTGCAGTGCAAAAACCAGAACCGAACAGCTTCTGTCTCACCCAACAACCCTGTCATCAAGCGGCAGKGCGTTCTCTAGGCACCCAGAGCTGCTGCCTGGCCAGTGAGAAATGGAACCGAGGGAAGGAAATGTTTTGCTAGCATTAGTAACGTTCAAGTATCTTTCTCTAAATGGCATCACGAGTACTAAAGAGCGAGCTATTACATACCATACACTGTCCTCAGCTACAGCCAGATATCCAATCCAGMTGGCTGTATTTATGGACAACATGAAAATTTTTTACACAAAGGCTGCTTCTCGTCACCCTCCCCAATTTTAGTATCTTCTAAGGAAGTAAATTTAAAAAAAAAATCACAAGAACATCAACTGGAGAATGTCTAGACCCAGTTCCCCAAGACAGACACAAGAATGGGTAAATCTGCATCCAAGAGCACTACACAGCTGTGCAGACCCCCAAGCTTCCTAACATTTCACAAGTACTGACACCACTCATCAACCCTGCCTTGATGCTGATGGCCAGGATGTTCACTGATATTATTACAGCCCATACCTCTAAATGTGTCTCAGCCAGCAGACATGTTTTAAAGGGGTTACCWGATTGGTGTCATTAATTTCCTTGGTGATATCTACGGTGGCATACATACCACCAATCCTTGAGCTGAAGGCAATGCTGGTAGTGGACATCAACTTTTGGTTGCTTCCACTCCACTTAAGCCTTCAAYTCACAGGAACATTCGGCCTGAGGGTCTCTTTCCCAGTAACTTTCTAGCAGCTTAGATTTTTTTTCTAGAGACATATCTATCAAACACCCTTGTGATGCTTTAGATATGCAGCCTGAGAGCATCTTTTTGAGTATTTCTATTTAATAATAATATAGGTGTTCTTTGATGACAGCTTTGTTTGATTCCTCTGCAGATTGTTTTCTGAGCTCAGTACATATGGAAACTGTGGAAAATGACAGAACAGCCAAGCTGACCTCAGAGAAGTTCAGCAAGGCCACTGAGAAAAGACTGCTGCAGTCTACATCAGAATATTCATTCTAAATCTGAGGGAACTTCAAACAATGTTCTCCCTGCCTCACTCCTACCTAGGTTATTCAAACATAGCACCATTACAGACAGTAGATGCAGAAACAAAACTAACACACACACACATTCTTAAAAATAAATTCTTCAGATCATGGAGTTTAAAAAAAAGACTCCWTTGGAGACAGCTTATATATAGGTATATATATTTTCCTCAGAGGTYAGTATTGGGAYCGGCGCTGTTTAACATCTTTGTCGGCAACATGGACAGTGGGATYGAGWGCACCCTCTGCAAGTTTGCTGACGACACCAAGCTGTGTGGTGCGGTCGACACACTGGAGGGAAGGGATGYCAYCCAGGGGGACCTGGACAGGCTTCAGAGGTGGGCCTCTGCGAACCTCATGAAGTTCAACAAGGCCAAGTGCAGGGTCCTGCACATGGGTTGGGGCAATCCCAAGCACAAATACAGGCTGGGTGGAGAATGGATTGAGAGCAGCCCTGAGGAKGAGGMTTTGGGGGTGTGGGTTGATGAGAAGCTCAACATGACTCAGCAATGTGCGCTTGCAGCCCAGAAAGCCAACCGTATCCTGGGCTGCATCAAAAGAAGCGTGACCAGGTGAAGGGAGGTGATTCTCCCCCTCTACTGCGCTCTCGTGAGACTTCACCTGGAGTACTGCATTCAGCTCTGGGACCTCCAACATAAGAAGGTGCCCCTGCCCATGGCAGGGGGGTTGGACTAGATGATCTTTAAAGTCCCTTCCAACCCAAACCATTCTATGATTCTATGATTTTTAATATATATTTAAAACACATACACACAGAGACATATATCGATGTATGTTTGTTTCACTTTTCCACTTTGTTATTTAAGAACATCTGAAAGTCATAACTTTCTGTTACAAACTTACAATACTACAAAAAAAACTCAAAATGCAGTAACACTCCTTTTAATCACATCCCCAATTTCTAACAACTTAAAGGGACAGTGAAAAAGATAGTACTAGCCTAGCACACCAGCAAAGTTTATGGAGGAAGACTCTGATCTTACCCCACTCAAACTTCCAGCTCATGCTGATTATGCATCTATGAATCTCATCCTCTGAAAAGGACAGTGACACTTACTGGAACAAATTAACCCTCTTAGAAGAAGTTTCAACACTGGACTTATCTTCCAAAGCTCCTTATAAACTCAAGCTACTTCTACAACCTAAAAACACTTAAACTGCCACATGAAGAGCATCATATCAGTTCAAAAATGGCTTCAAGTAGAAAAATATTTTTGACAATGCTCCTTATGCTAGGAAATGTCTCAGGCAGTGATCCCTTTTCATACACTTTATTGAGCTTCATCATAGCAGAGACCTGACAGAAGGAAAAAAAAATTAATTCAGTAACATAGGCAGGCCCTCCTCCTTTTCTTTTTTTAAAAGGCAGCTCCCAAAGAGCCAGAATCAGTTCTTACAATCTCTGTGCAATAAATCT
This sequence comes from Oceanodroma leucorhoa, assembly GCA_030449065.1. NCBI lineage: Eukaryota > Metazoa > Chordata > Aves > Procellariiformes > Oceanodroma > Oceanodroma leucorhoa. The sequence continues at coordinate 3,232,755 of JASVER010000065.1, forward strand.
GCCTGCTTTGGATTACACATTCCAGAAATAAGGAATGGTGCACTTCCAGCCATTTASCAGCTCTTGGCATTCATAAATTGACCTAAATGTAGTAATACCTTTTAATTAACATTTGTAAAATATCATCTTTCCAGGTAAATCAATCCCTTTACCTGTCATTTAATCAATTGCCATTTAGAAAGCTTTTACATTTATCAGCATCATTCTGACATGCAGTTGCCAAGACCTTCTGCAATTACCTAGGTTGGTTTCCCAATGACCTTACATATAGGTAGCACACTCCACCTTACTTTCACCTCACTACAAACAGTTTTATTTACATCATTCCTGAGCCTTTGAATTATCTTTACAAAGCAACTTTCTCTGTAAATGGAATAAAAGCCTAATATAAGATTTCACATCTACAAGGCTTTATCTACAGAGATAGYTAGCAAGGAGCTATTTACCAGCATAATTATACCATGTGGCCAGTTTGCAACACAGCCTTTTATTTCAGAACTTGCACATAGAGCATCGTCCGTATAAAAATGCAAATTTTGTTGTTAATGATGTAAAAAAGAAAGAGATTTAAAAAAACCCAAACAAAACAAACCTCCTTCAGCAACTTAAATATTTAATTTTCCTAGACTGSTATTCCTGTACTCTCCTTTATGATAAATCCTAGTAGCCTTCAGTTCATGCAGCTATGCCAGAGGTTCCCTAAGAGGCTAAATCAGATAAATTTTACACTTACAGCATTTTCCTCATTCATAGCTTTGTTAAACCCATCTAAAGAAACCTTATTTGTCACGATTTATTCTTTGAAAGCTTCCAAAGCTACTTGCTGTTCACGATTCTATCATTTCTTCTGACAGAGTCTGTGGGTCACATTATCCCATCTGTTGCTTTCTTAATACACTAAGTAGAAACTGCAAAGATCACTCCTTTCCATTTTTGATAACTCTGCCACGTTTGCTTTTTCTAGTCCTCTGAAACACTCCCACCTCTTCTGGAGATTAAGCAGCACTACAGGTGTTTCTATGTCTAATGTCAATGATTCATGACTCTTCAGAAATAATTGTCAGTATCTTGTTCTTAGTTAAGTATACTTAACATCCTGGTTATGCTCTCTCATACGGATACATTTATGGAGACATTTCATTCTTCCAAGCACAYTGTCTGCTCACATCAGCTCCTAACTGCCTTTTCTGCATTCTCCCTTACTCCTGAATAGACTATTTGTTTTTTCTTCATTTTTCTTCAAAAGAGATTTCAAATTTATTGACATCATCTCATTTACTGTTGGACCTGCTTGCCACCTATTGTTCTCCATACCAAATGATTTCAGGAATCCTTAATGTGCTTACTTCAAGAGCAATTTCTTCCTCTTTTCCTCATTCTCTCCCAGACTAAACAGCATCTTCCCGTTTGGTTTGCACCCTGCCCCCATGGCAAGACATTGAGGAGGAAATGGGCCCAATACTAGAACCATTCCCAAAGGATTCAGTGGGTTATACCGAAGTTATGCTTTTGCCTATGAAACTTAAAGGCCTTTAGATTGCATTTAGCTCTTACCTGGCTGGATCTGGGTAGATCGGATGTTCCCGGGACCCTGCTCCATCGTAGCGAGATAATGAAATGAGGGAAGACTCCAGCAACCTCCTAGAAAGGAAAAACAAATGACAAAGTCAAAGACCATTCAGGAACATCCTCCCTGTTTATGCCCTACTTCCTGAAACCTCTTAAGACTATTTCTGTCATCAGTGCAGAGAATTCTGCAACATACTGAACCACTCACTGACGGCCTAAGTGTTTTCACCACATAGCTATTCAAAGTGTAATATTCGCACTGCACAGGAGAAAGAACACCTCGAGTAARAAAGAAGAGTGGTCCCAAACCCGCTTCCAAGTTTCAAGATGCAGATGCTACTTCTCCCTTGGAGACAAGCCATCCCAATTTGTCAGGTCCATAAACACTAAGCCTGCATTGACCATCTGTCAAATACTTACCTACTCAAAGGTGGCTACACAGGGAACGGGCCAAGGAGCACGGGAYAAAGAACACAGCTCGGCATGTGGACTCTGAGGGCACTGCTGGTGTTTATTCACAGTAAGATATTCAATCTTAGTCTCAAGGCTCAGAAAGAGAGGTTTTTAGCTACAAAAAAATGTTCATTTCCTCTGTATCTTAATCAGCCACAGGGAGAGATACCAAATATTCACTCAAGAAGTAAATGTATGCAAATGCAGCCAGACAGCTTGAATATGCGAGAAGYGAGTCTGAGTCATGAAGGCAGCAGGATCAGAAGTATATAGCAGGAACATGTCCTCCACCCTGGCTTCTACATGCACCTCTATCTAGCTTCTTGTCATAAAGCAGAGGATGGCATWGTTTCAAGACTGACTCATTCAAGCCTGTTGCAGCCATTAGATTAACAAGAGAGCTGATTTGCAGTGGGTGTGGAGAGTGGAAAAAATCAACTGTCAAAGTTTATAAGGCTGCTGAGTTCCCTTTCAAGTCTTTTTGCCTSGGAACTCCTGCTAAATTTTGTTTTCCAGTCTTTGTAACTTAATTGCAAACTGTTGTGGTTTGAAAGTCAAAGAGGTCCAACACCACATCTGTTCTATTCACCCACACACACAATTGGCGAGAAAGATTTGAACCTATCAGTCTTATCCCCACACTCCTAATTCACACTCAGCATTTGCAATGCAGGACAGCAAGCATCAACACAGGAAGAAGGACCAGATATAATCCACGCCCAACTTCCCATTTCTAGCCAGATAAAGACAGTAGAAATGCAAATGAGACAYGTTTTTTCCAGCAGCAGCCGCCCCATCAGGATCTCAAGACAACTTTTCACTGCCTTCCAGCAATCAGAAAAAAAAAAAAATTTACTTCAATTTTACATTATAAACCTAGAATACAGAAAACAGCAAGAGATTGCTCCAGTTACTTGGAAAGGCACGTGTCAGCTCGAGAGACTCAGTACTTGCTGCAAAGCACTGGGACTCTATAGAAGGCAAGAAATCCTGTCCTTTCTGGCATGAAGTTGCTTGGCAACCATTTGTCTTATTCAAGAACAGTTATTAAATCTCTTGAACTTTGCGATTAATTAATTCCCCAGGTTATTGAGTCAAAAGCTCTAACCTTCAACACTGCTAGATATTTGGAATCCCTTGGCTCCCCAGAAAGTTACCATACTTCAATCCTGCCTTACCAAACCCTCCCTCCTGCTCCACATATATAAGTCAATATATGCAAAAGCAGCTAATCCAGAGCAAACAGTGCAACAGCTTTATGAGGTATACCTATCACCTGCATCATATATAAACTGCTTTTATTCCTTCCGGGGGGAAAGGTAGACAGATTGAAATTAGCAGAAGGGATATTCTACCTATTCAGTCAGCTGGCCCCTTTCTAAACCACTGGCTCAGAGTTCAGAGACAGGGTTACCGCCACTGCAACGCCAACCTGGTTTTTAGAAGTCTGCTCTTCAGAGCTGCTTATGCAGAGCACTCCAAAACCAGCAGTTTGCAAGCAGCCTGGATGTGCCGAGGCTGCCRGCCTACTGCACCGTCCTGCCTCGTCACTGGACTTAAATCGGGGAGAAAGAGCTCCCACGGCACGCAGAGCCTGGCAGGGCCACAGCCCTCGGAACAGCAGCTGCCTCCTTACCGGTGTGAGCAGCCTACGCACGTGGTTGTAGGCRGCTTGTTTGATGCCATTGCCCTGCAATGCCTACGGTGTCCTGGTAACGTGCGCACACAARTAATCACCAAACTCATCACCCCTGYCAAAAGTCATGGCGCCTATACATTACACACGCCACCCTCTTTCCCAGCCTTTCAGGGTCTACCCACTAAATGACACAGCAAAATCAGAGCCACAAGGGAAGAGGACCAGTATATGCTGCATGGCCCAGCAGGCTCTGTTAGAAAGGAGTCTCCAGGTATTCTCCAGCCGTATTTCTCTTCTCAGCTTTGGAAAAGCTGGCAATTGCCTGAGAAGAGCMTTGACTTAGAGGGATCACCTTCAGAAAGCAGCCAGCAGCTGCGCTGGAGGAAATCAAACCCTACACCAACCAGAGGGCACCAGAAGGGTGCRGGAGCAGGAGCAGGGCACGCATTTTAGTAACTCGGTATAGGTCTGCCAGGAGTCCCTCTGCTTGGCTTGGGAACAGCACTTTGGGGAATCTACAGTTCTCACCTYTACACCCCATCTGATCCTTGAAATAAATACTTGGAAGAGCCTTGCTCTTGCCAGGTACGTGGCACCTCAGATGAGAGCTGSTACGTGTTACTTTAGTAAAACACAAACCAACAGTTGCCTGAGCCACAGGACGGCCAGGTATCCGAGTAAACAGAGTTCCTATAGGCCTCACGGCCCGTGATTTTTACCWGAACAGCCTGCAACTCCGTGATGCAACAGGAGCTGCTGCTGCTTTAGGAGCACCTCCTTCACCAGAAGGGCTCCCTAGGAAGACCAGTAGTTACAGGGTTGTGCGGAGCGGGACGACAAACGCACTCCGTTAAACACACTCCCCAGGACCCTCTCCGAGGCTGCGCTGTCTGAGTTGAACGGTCTCAGCTAAGACGGCCTTTCCAACGGAGCCTTCCAAGCCTGCCAAGACCAAACTCAGCTCCTGCACTCTCTCACACCGAGGCACACAAGCCACATACTAGGGCCATGTTCAGATCAGGTGGACAAAGATAATTCAGCTAACAGTAACTGCTAAAAGCCATAGCTGATTTTAAGCCTGACTGGTAGTTCTTAATTGTCCTACAACTGTGCCCTCTCAGATCACAAAGCAATGAACAAGTGGATATAAATACATATAGTAGGCAAAAAAAAMCAAAACAAGGCAACATGCAATCTCATGAGATCCAGACGGACCATCTCTGTGCTTAACGCTCCAGAGAATGACAATATCTGTACTGAAACCAGAGTACTAAACACAAATAAAATCTATTATTTAACTAACTCATTCTAGACTGAGCCCTTGAGGCCCAAGTTACAGATCCGAATGCATTTGGTACTGACAAATGGGTTCAATAATAGATACGCTGCTCTAATCATCAATAAAGTGTCCCATGTGTGACACTGGTAGCGTAACCTACTGTCCCCCAGGAAGGCACAGATAAATGTTTTTAAAGTAAGTTATGCTGCACTCTATCAAGTCTTCGGTGACACATTCATAGCTTTTACTACTCAGAGTCCCAGAAGAGGCACAGGCTATTTGTTTTCAGTAAGCCCAAACTGTAACGCAGCCCAATATCMTACCACAGTAAATGCTGAGGTTGGGAGCAATTCTGTTAAGGAGGATAAACATAATCCATAAACAAATAGAAGCTGCTCCGTTACAGGGAACTGCTAGCGACTAAATATCTAAGTTTCCAACAGAGAAGCATGCAAAGAGAGAACAGAAATGCATATTGCTTGCATCTCCTTTTGAAACATTTCAGTAGATCATGCTTGACTCCTGAATCCGTTCTGGAGCTTACAGCACCCTCTTCCTCTCTCACACTCCCCATTTTTGTTACCCAGATAGATAACAGGCTAACACTAGGCTCTGTGGAAGCAATTGCTCCACTATCTCTGTCTAGACAATATGAAGTTKTCACAAATGACATCTAAAGTACAATTAGCAGAGAAACTGCAATTTCCACTCTCCTCCCCCGCTCACCAGGAAAAAAAAAAAATCATACATTATCATCCTCCAGGTTGTCAGTCAATGCCGCAATGATGAAGATTAACTATGCTCACCCTGAGAGATGCTTCTGGCCCAGCTTGCTAAAATAGGAGGAGGGGGACTGTAGTTCTTTGTTGGTTTTTTTTTTTTTTTTTGATTAAAACTACTACAAGAAGATATAAATTGCCTCTGTTCAGCAGCATTGAGAGCTCAGYAGACTCCTTTTCTGTCAGACATCAGTAGCTATGGAACCGCCGCTCTACACTCGCTCTGTTACCTTGGGTCTGCAAACAGCAGCAATCGCTAGCGAGGGGGGAAAAGAAGCAGGGTCCAAGTTGCAGGACACCTTTAGACAAGGGAGGGAGAAAAAGAGCGCACGCACACAAGACGCTACAAGCAGAAAAGGGAAGTTTCTCAGGAATGAAGCAGCTGAATGCCAGAAGCTGCAGCTCAAGGGGGAAAAAAGTCATGAAGCGACCTCCTCACAGCGCATCAGCCATTGGACTATACCCACACCCTCCCCACGGGGGCGAGGATCACCACCAAACGCCTTTTGGGACAGAGTGATTCATCTCGGCAGGCTTTGAGAAGATAGTTAAATGCAGCAAATTTAACTTCTCAGTAACAGTTTCTAAGGACGTGCAATTCCTACACCACATCTTAGATTTGCTGTCACAGCACGTGCATTACTGGGTAGCGCTACTCCACACRACACCGAGGGAAGGGCTTTCCTCCCCATCCAAAAGGGAGGCACTAACAAAATGCACCGAGGCTTAGTTTCCTTAAAATCAAAAGGGTGTTCAGTCAGCTGCCATCCCCCTAAGCTGCTGCTGCACACCGACAACCAGGGCAAAGCAGTAAAATGAAGCAAGCACTCCTGCCTCTCCCACAGTCCCAGCCTTCAGCTCGGAAGAGTGCCTAAGACAGAGCAATTCATCGTTATCCTTTGAAGCAGAAGTATATTGACAACTCTGGCAGCTTCTGTGAGTTTCCTCCTCTGGTTTTATATCTTCCCTGGAAAGGCTTTTATATCCCCCTATCGCCCATTTGGAGGTGAAATTACTGCACTGCTTCATATTACAGCCCTTTTTCAGCCCTCCAAATTACAGCCAGCAGTCAGTTCTCCTGAGCGCTCATCCCTACGGCTGTGCTCCTGTGGCTCCTCATAGAAATGTAAAGAATAGCAACAGTTTAAAACTAGATTCCCTTCAGTCATCTTCCTCTTACAGCTGGGCAATGTTTAACCTAAAGATAACAAGAAAGCTGAAGTATGAAGACAGCTGAATGTTCTCCAGCTGCCCAATAGCTCTGCTACCCTCCCTCAAATCCTAAGCTCAATTATTAACCGTTAACAAGCCCAATTAATTCTTGGAGATCAATTCTAGCCTCAATAGAACACTAGAAAACTATTCTAAAGAAAAATCTCAACCAACCCAAACCACTGGCTCGGGTTTTTTTTCCCTTTCCTTTTCTCAGAAGAATAGGGAAAAATTATTTCAGACATCTCTGTACCGCRTTGCCTACTTTCAAAGAGCAAACTGAAATCACGTAAGGAGAAACCATCAAGCGTTTTGTTCCATAGCTTCATTTTCCATAAAAGTTTCATAGTTCTTGTCAAACAGAAAAACATTATTGCTATCACCAGTTTCATATTCAAGCTTAAAATAAAAAAAGCAATCAGTATGCAGTTCTAAAGATTGCCTGAAAAGATTATTTCTAAAATTAAGTCCTTAACATAATCTACTCTGATACCTCTAAGCTAACATTTCTGGACTGTTTCAGCTTTCACATGGTTATGGTTAGGCATATTTAGCCTGGCATCAAGATTTGAATTAAGACAGGTCAGAAGCAGATGATTAGGAGAGAAGAAACAGTCAAACAAAATGGTCAAACTTTTCTTAAGACAGTTGTAACCACCTACAAGGGATAAATACCCTGAGAATTTCATCACTGATGAAAACCTCAACACTCGCTTCTGCAGTTCTCAGCTCCTCCATCACCTTGTTCACATCTCTGCCATACAACTCATCCTCAGTGAGGAACAAAAATTGGTGGCTGCCTTTCTTATGAGTATCTAAGCCCTGTTAGGCACTCTTTTCATCACCTTTTTTTTTTTTTTTCCCCCCCAAAAAGTCATTCCACATAATGAACGCCCTTGGCAAAAAAATTTCTTCAGGGAGAGCAGTGCCAGCAAAGATGCAAGATGTGATCACAGATATGTTCCAAACATGGCCTTTGTAGAAGACTTTGGCTTGTTTATGAGAAAGAACTTGCGCTTACTCTGAAGGGCAACCAGGGACGGAGAAGACATCCTTCCCAGCTGGCGGTGTGGAGTTGTCAGAGAAGCAGGTTTGATATAGGACAGAAGTTATCACAAAAAACATTTTTCCCCCTTCACTGATTCTGGGCAAGAATCCTGTTAGAAAACAAGCTCTAAGGATTTCTCAGTCAGAAAACAGACAGCACGTCAGGTCTTCAGCCAGGACGGGAAGGAGTACATTTGGGAAGGAGTACAGCGAAAAGGARCACAATTACATGAAACAAAGAACTGTAGGTAAGAGTTCGAACAGCAGAAACAAGCATTGGGATTTGAGTTCTCCTAATCACAAGGCAGGGAGCAGAGTTTCAAGAAGAACATGGTTAACCCTTTACAGTTTACCTGCTTCGGTTAGAAAGTCATACCACACGATGAATTGTGCTATTACTGCACCTCTGCTCTTGGACTAGGAACTTCAACTTCCATTTACTACCTGATGCCACAGAAGCTACACAGCACCTTTGGACCTCATCGTAGGGAAAGTCAGTGGCTCTGAGGAAGATGACAGATTTTTTTAAGTGGACCCAAGGTCACACTGTTAATCTATTACTTCACCTGCTGACAAAGGCCATGCATCAGAACAAAAGATGAGCGAGCATTATGCAGGGATCCTCATCATACAGCACCAAGGGAATGATTAATGCTTTATTTCAACAGGCAAGAGGAAGCACACATCCATGACAGACATTAAAAGGGTCAAGAGCAGCTACGGCAGCATTGATTAGTTTGGTAATAACTCCAACATGAAAAGAATGACGAAAGATCTTGCACTTYCATTTTGCAGGGGCAAAACTTGTGGGGCAGGGAGGGGAGAAGAAATTTAAATCAACTCAAGCTACTGCGTGTGCTGTTTTGCTCTACAGTGGCAGTTTTATACCACTCAGAATATGCTCCGAATGGGGCAGGCACCTCAGCCAAGCTGAAGACAGGCATCACATACCTCCACGTGGACCCTTAACAACATGCAATTATATCAGAAATTCAGCTAGAGAGAATCGGTTCCTAGTAATCATGGTTATGATAACAGGCTTGAAAACGTGGCCAGAACATAGCCAACATAATGAGCTCCCTCAGCCTGCAGACAGCTTTACCCTTCTGAGGGTTCTTCTACCTACCTTCATATGTATAATGTCTGCTTCAAATTCTCCTTGTTCTGGGAGTTCCCAACACCACAGATTGTGCGGACAGCAGAAGTCTCTGCTTACCCACGCACGCAGATCTGCGTCAGCTTCTGGGATAATTACATAGGGCTCCTGCTTCTCCATAGGGAATTGAAGAGGAGGTGTCTTTCCTGAGGGGGCAGAAGCCGTACTGTTATCTCCATAGGCTTCTAAGGCTACGAAAACAGAGGTCCCACCACACATCAATCACTTCCTTTAAAATGCTCTTGTTCAGGCTGGAGTAATGGAGAATGTCAGGTCAACAGATGACCGGSAGGGCAGTTCAGCCACTTACTCCAGCCCTCCTACTTCATGAAGACAGGGAAAGTATTTGATACTAATGCATTTCAAGCAGAAAAATGAGTCAGTTTCCTGGCAGATAATGAAACTTGTTTATTCACAGCCTTCAGTTCCAGCAGGTGCTTTCTCAAGAAGAGCAAGGGAGGGGGTCAGTTGCATCATCACACAAACAGCCATTTGGCACAATCAGTTAAATATGTATGTGGAAAATGTTTAAAATGCATGTTAGCTATTCAACAGACCAGAACAGCTCAACTGGAGAAATCTAGAGTCATCACTATTTTGGTTACAGTTGTATTAGTGAGTCAGATCACAGGTCCCTCTCCCTCCTCTTGCTCCAGGCCCAGAGGGTAGATGCATGCTGCTCTACTTCAAGTTCTCCAGCTCAGATTCTGTAATAAGGAGCGAATAATCGGATGAGGGCACTTTCTCCCCAGGCACACTGTCCTGTGTGCATTTATAAAGAACGTGAAGAGTAAGTGCACACACACACAATATATGTAAGTGACTGGACATCTAATGAGTAAGGGATTGTATTAGCATAAAAAAAGAGGCACACTATACTGCCAACACCTCCAGCTCCTCCCCACACTCAAGAAAGCTACACAGAACTTTTAGTTGAGCAAGCAGGCCTGAAATAGAAGGTCTGAGGGCCTGCCCATAACTTGTTTCTTGGCAARAGGAAAACAAAACCAAAACAAAACTTAGAGATTGTTTTAACATTACTTATCTGAAGCCAGACAACAAGCTCTARGAATCACAGCTAGATAGTTTAAGCATGTCAAAGACCACCATTAATCGTAAGTTGAGCATCATCCCCTAGACAGAATCAAGTACATGAACTTTTACGTAAGTAAAAAATGGGATCAGGASCAACTGTTCCAGGTCAAGTGAGCTTGTCTGGACACGCTGCCCACYCTGCAGCAGTTGGATCAGGAGGCCGCAGGGAAGCCACGTGCAGACAGCACAGGAGACAGACAACCTAACAAAGGACGGCTTTCAAGAGAGGGAAGCTATTCACACTTCTTCCCTGTCTGTAGGAAAGCTGAGAACTGGTATGGTTTATGGTATCCTCAAATAGYTATCTGTTTGAAGTCAGCAGTCTTTCAACTTCTAAGCAATCTGTCTTTATTTTGTATCTTTGTTGTATGGTCATCTCATACAGGCCTTCCTCAAGAGAAAAAAAAAACACCCACCCCAAAAACCAAAACAACCCACACAACTCTAGATCTCATTACTCCTCAGTAAAAGCAAAAAAGTAAGCCAGTTTGGAAGCATGTACCTCTTCCATCCTCTGCAAGRAACATCACTGTAATCCAATTTCAACAAGTTCCCTTGCTGCCATGCTGGAGCAGGYGAACACAAGCGAAGTCCCAGAACTATCCCACAGACAGACACCTGTAGGGAAACAGGTCTCTGTTTCCTGGAGACTGCAGGGAAACAAAGTTTACCTATTTCTTTCATAGGTGAACTCCTCACTGCTRGGCCTGGACTACCGAAAAAARRRGKKGGRRRARGGGRRKGGTTTGACTGGGGAAACACCATGAAGGTATTTGAGAAAGCAGAGTTATTTCTATAYCTGCTTAATTTGCAAGCCAAGCTGCTGCAAGGGTAACACGGGGAAAATAATCTCTCTTTGTGTGCTACAGTCATTGCTGTACATTTACAYTCAGGCCAAGAAAAAGACAAAAAAAGGCTTAAGCCTTTCTGTGAATTTGGTGAAGACTGCGCACGCTCAGCTCTCCGAAGTACTCGGGGAAGCTCGGCACCAGGGAGTRACCTCTATTAGTCACTGCAAGAGGGAAAGCACAAGGCATCATTTTTTCCCCCACCAACTCCCAGTAATGAAGTAAAAGGGCTCTAGCAACCTTACATTATTCTTAAATCAGGAAACCAGCAAAGGCAGGGGGAGGAACCTTTGTGCAAGAAAACAGGCACCTCTTTCACTTGCTCTTCTACATAACAACTACCAGYGCATTCAAGAGCTCTAACTTCTACCACGTCAATAAAACAAAGTCTTTCCTGCCCACACGGAGACAGCAGGCTCGGTCTGGAAAAAAAACACAAAGCTGGAAGGGTGGCAGCAATAACCTCAGAGCTCACGTAGACACCAACTGGCCATTTAGACATCACGGCAGSCTCTCCTACAGTTCAGGCTGTGGTTACATTCTCGTGATAAAACTCATTTGTATTTTCCATTTTCAGAAAAGGCCAAACAAACAATACTTGCCAAGTTTTTCCACAACCTGCGCATCTCACCCATCACCACAGCTAATTATCATGTCTAAATGTTCATGTCACCTTCAGATTATCACTTCRCTTTACGTCTGGCATTGACAAATTAGGTCTTCATTCATTCCTGTGTGTCCAGGCTAGCATTTCCAGAAATCATTCCCCCACCCCACAATTTTGGCCTTCTCCCCTGAAGCCCCTCTTCCCAACCACAAACCTGAACCTCTTGTCTCTGCTTGCAAACCCCTTCAAAACTTCTATTTACCCCACTGTTCCTCACTARCTACTGAGATATTACTTATCTCTTATCACTATCATTTTCAAGAATTGTAACAAGCATCTTTGGAATTATTTCTTACCAAGCCTGAAAATAGCACAGCATAAACTTTTCCAAAACTTCCACATTACACATGGATGCTACAAGGTTGCCAGAAAATCCTTCTTTCCGCAGCACAGGTAAGGTCTACACACCGTAAGCTTTAACAAAATGCTAAGCCCAAACTACAAATACCAGGACACCGGGCTAGCAAGTTTTCCACAAGCAATGGGCCTGAACATAAGGGGTGGGGAGAAGTGATATTGGGTAGGTCCAYTTAGATTTGGCACAGGCCACATTCCCACTGATGTGCAGAGGGAGCAGCCAGCGTCGTACCGCTGCCTCTCTTCTCCGCAGCTCAGAAGCGTGCCCTCCTCCTGCTCAAGTCCCCCTTTTTCAGTGAACTCAACACATCACCGCCGCAACAGATATTGAATACTTGAATAAGCAAGCCACAGCTGTTGTAAGCAATTAGGGAAAAAACAGGAACAACGCAGGTTTTGTGAAATAAGGAACAAAACAAGATGGAATACACTAGGTATGTTCTGTCTCCACCACAAGACGCATTTTGTAAGGCAATTCGCTCCTGCTTTAGTTCYCTCCCCCCAAAAAAGTAAAGGGAGTAGCACCACCCTCTTCTCTTATTTTGATGGTAAATTTTCAGCCACAGAACTCTCTCCCAGTAGGCAACTCTACCTACAGCAGGGGGCAAGGCAATGTTCTGGTTGTTTTGTTTTTAAGGCTAGGATATGAATGACACACCTTTTCATTCAGTGGTTTACAGAGTGAGAAAGCTACCAGAAGCCAATATATGCAGAGATCTGAACAGCCTGGTCATTTAAATCAAAAACCAGAGCAGCACATCAGAAGCTCAGGCTCCAGCAGGAACTCAAGAACAAGCTGTAAAAGTGACTWTACTCTTTTCCATTTTACATACAGCACTCACCATTGCTGGGCAGGAATGGGAGTGTTCCTACCCTGTCAATCCACTTTAACCACAGACTGGTCCCAGCTTGACCACAAGTCAACACCATATTTACAATTTAGAACTGGAAGAGGTATCCCCTCATGGCCATGAGCAAGCCATGCCTATTTGCATCAGAAAAAAAACCAAAAAAAAACAAAACCAAACACAAACATATTCACAACCTTCTTATGGAAAAGCCCCCAAATTTAGGTAAGAGCTCACAGCATACTTGAACAAGAAAATAAACACAGCCCCATGCAAAAGGTGACAGCCCAGACTCCAGTCAATATCTGCCAAGCATTCCTCCAGAAAATAAACCCCRTATTATGGAAGTCTTCTGAGGATGGATGAGCAACCATTTAAATGCAAACAAAACCTTCGTAGGCAATGAGCAAGGAATAGAGATGAATTCTGCAAACTTGGTCTTTTGCAGCTCTAACTCATGGTCATTTCCACATCAGAAAGACAAAATACTTGCTTCACCTCGAGATCCACACCTGTCCCTTTCAAACCCTTACAAAAGACAAGAGGATAAGCTGCTCCCTTGCTTGCATTCTGTACCAGAGCCATTTCCCCTCAGGATCCCCATTCATGCCTTTCCCCATACACTGAAGAACTTGCAAACGTATGGTAACCAAGGAGATAGGCTGCAATTAAGGACTGGGGGGTCCTCAGGCTACCTTGTTTTCTTTATACAAGAACTCAGAAAGTTTCTGGTTCCGCAAGGAGACGGGGAAAGCAAGGAGCAGAAGCAACATTACCCCCTTGTGGCAGYTAAGCAATATGGAAATGAAATAAATCCTGAGAAATTCAAAGGGGAACAGACTAGGCATTTCTTTCATACCTGTTGTATGTATAGAGAGCTACGTGCTGCCAGAAAGGCCATCAAGACTGAATAAAGACGTGGTATGAGCTGGAGTCACCGTACGGCCCAGGTAGGTGAGAACGGTACCACCGCTTCCACCCTGCTGCAGCTGGTGTTACTTCAGGCCTTTACATGCCTGACAACAGCAGGGCACAGAGGTCTGCATTTGGCTAACAGGTGAAACCACAGGTAGAGCGTTTATACCTTTCTAAGGGARAGGGAACACAGCCCAACTCATTCGCAATGTATAGCGCCGATGACTGGATCACATTCATAATCCCATAGCTTTCTCATCTCACCTAGACAGAAATCCTAGATTGCTAAATACCACGCAATCTYAGCTCAGAAAAGACGACTGGGTTCACATTGTGTAGCAAGAATGCAGGTAGGAGGGACCTCAAACCTCAGACAAGGACTGGCAAAATGAAAGACACAAATTTYACCCCGGACCCTGTCATACGGTTCCAGGGAAGCTGGTCTGCACGTGTCACTTGCGCACGCTGCATCCAACAGACTAAAACACAGCAAAAAGCAATGCCTTTGGTCAGCTGTGCAACTTCAGCAGGTCAATTATTTGCACAGCGCTGTGCACTCTGCACTTTTATTTAGTTTTTTTACAAGTGTCCCCAGACAATACAAACTCCCCCCTCACATACGTTCCTTCCTAGCTGTGTGCACGGCAAAAACCACCACCCAGGAGAGTTCAAAAGACTTCTCAGCTTTTCAGATAACTKCAATAGTCTATCTTGTCTGCCAGTCTAAATAGGTGAGGCAAGGCAAAAACATAATGCAGTCATCAGACACAGGCACAGAAGTTACTCATGCCACAGCCTACAGAATTTGACCTCTGGAATGAGTGCAATGGAGTGGTTAGAGAAGTTTAACATAATTGCCAGACAAAGCTTCTTAATGGAAGAAAAAGGATAATAAGCGTTTCCTCATGAAACACAGGTTTCATGCAAATATGCCTGGCAATAGGACAGGGCTCATCTTTCATTTGCAGTAATTCATTCAAATCTCTAGTCAAAATAGACAGGYAAACAACATCAGAATTGCCCCCTTAGTATATTACAAGCAGCTAAATCTTGAATGCATAGAGGACAAGTTTCCCTTTGTGTATTTCTTTTCCCCCTTTCTAGGGATAGTTTCACAGAATAAGGTTTGAAACATGCCAACAGGGACAAACATGGCACTACTTGCTCTCTGCATCCATTCTAGAAAGACTGTGGCCTGGGGTGCCATGCGAGAACTGAGAAACACCACTAGATTTAAAACCAGAGGATTTTATTTTGTGAAGTAACACACTGGTTCTGTAGATATCACTTGTGTCATATTTAAATAGCCAAAGAGGTGGCATTTGAAGATCTGGATCAGTTTCGTTAGACAGCATTGCACTGTACCTGTCATTAACTGATGAGCTGAAATATATTTCAGTGGAAACCACTGCTAGGATTTTAAATATCATTTTCTTAAGAAGGTGGCACTAGCTCCTCTCAAACAAGCAGCTGACTAGAAGAATCCTCTTTCATTCCCTGTTCAACTTTTCATTATCAACCTGAATTGGCCCACACAGCAACAATGGCTTAAAGTACTTACAGGATCTTTTCCCTCACCTAAGATTACAGTATTAACACAATGCTTCCTGAACCCATTTTTTAATTAACAGGAAGTTATAGAAAAATTAAACTAGCTATCATCTGTTGCTCAATTATCTTTCCTTCATCCAGATCTTGCCAATAGTTTCTATCACTAATTTTATGCAGCACATTTCACATGACAACTTCAGGGATTTCTGAGGCTCTTTTCACTTTGATGTTAGAAGTGAGGCAAAGATAGATCCACAGAGGAAAAAAACCCTACATTTGAATTAATGTGATCAGCCTGGMGAACCTCAGAAAAGCTGAAGCTCAGTCTCACCAACTTCTGCTTAAGGTAGACCATAAACCTTCCCCAGTCTCATACCTCACTGACACAGCTTCAAGCACCACACAGCTCAACGCCYGTGCTACTTTCAGGCCAAGCTGAATGTGCCAGGACTGCTGTATTGCCGAGGCTCTCAGTGACATGTTYCTCTTAACAGAGGTGCCAGAGCTGTTAGTCAGGAATAGCTTCATTACATGCTTATTAATCCCTTCATGATKAGCCCAAGATAATTAGCCCAGCACCATCAGAAAGAGCAGAATTCTCTCCCTACCCAGCTGGCATAGCTGCATCAACAGATTTCAAAGAAGAACGGCCTTCATTAAACTACCTATTAACTTAATTGACCCTCTATGGCAATATCTTCCCAGCAAGCTGCTTCTCAGCCGGGCAAGACAGGTCAAGGAATGGATCCTGCCCATGAGCAGGGAATAAGAACATACACACGCAGTTTCCAGATGTAATTTTTATCTTAAGTTTTTCAGCTGGCCTTTGAATACAGAGCTCAATTGCCCAATGAGGACATCTAATGGAGAAACAAAGAAGAACAGAATATAAAACAGGTTACAAGCAAATACATGCATGTCCTCCAACGCTAACAACTAACCTGAGGTCCATAGGCACAAAATTACATCGATTGAAAGTGTGTATGCAGTTATCACTTGCACCCTCAGGCTTGAAGGCTTACCTTCCCTCCTCTATTTCCCCAGCACTTTTAGTGTTACACAGCTTACACCTCACGAACCTTAGTCACCATCTTTGCATGCTTCTGCAGCTGCAAAGGTTAATAGACATTTTGGATTCTGCTGTGCAGGAGTGGTTCCAGCACTTTCAATTGTGGGAGCACACCCTAGGTCTGGGAGAAAAGAAGGCTGGACCTGARGATGTTCATTCTATTCAAAAGTCACGTAAGTGCGTGCTTGCTGACTTGTTATTGCTCTGTAAGGAAAAACATAACGGCTAGTTTGAGAAGGAAAAAAAATTACACCCGCAGGATAGAGCTACCCCGCATGCAGGGTTCCTTTTAAGGGGAAAGATTTCATAAAGCTCCCCACAAGTCCACCCAACATGTTTAAAAGGAAAGGAAATGAAGCTTTACTTCAAGGAAATTGCCATGAGCATTTAATACCAGACTGCTCACTGCTCTCAGCTTCCTTACCTCACTACTCTACAGTCACCTTAACTTCAGTTAGAAGGGAAGCAGAAGCCCCTGCCATGGCTGTTCTTGAGAAAAGCCTGATAACAGAAGCAGGAGACTGGGAAAACAAGAGAGTCCCTATAAGCTTCTCAGCAACCTCTGCCAGAAGGGTTTCACTAAAGGTTTCATCTTATAGGAATTCCTCTGGAATTAAGCTCACACATCGGACTACACACTCCTAATTAACATCTCAGCAAAAAGCACCTGTTTGCACAGGTGACCAGGCAGAAAACTAACCCTGCACAGATGCTACAGCCATTGAGCAGGCAGCAGCAACCACCACGGGTGACAGGCAAAGTGACCCAGAGATTTATTCAGAGAACTCCAGCTGTTAGGCAGCAACCCACCCAGCTCCTGCACGCTGGGGTGGACTGTTATATGCTTCAGGGCATTTTTAAATTATACACCTCCCACAGAAAAGATCACATCTACGGATCCCACCACACCTCATTGTCCAAACGTGCCAACTGCCTGATCAAGAAAAAGGTTATTTGCCCCCATTATTTGTGACACTACAGTGACTCGGCCCAGAGAACAAGCAACACAGTGGAGACACTATGAGCATGTACAGCTATTTCAAAAGAAAGATAATGCAAGACTTACTCAAGTGCCATTTTAAAGCTAAATTTGTCAGCTCCTTCTCACCTCTCTGCCCTTTAATAGGGGACTAGGGGATATCTGATTTAAATTAACAGCAGGTAAGTCCAGGCCCAAGAAAGAAGTAGTTACCATGTAATCAGCTTGAGACTCTCATTATGGCAGGCTATAAAAAAAACTGGGGCAAGGATTTAGAAGCAGATGAATAATTTCATGACCACCACCACTTATTTGCTATGCAACTACAGCAACAAGAAAGGCAGCCACTGTTCCAGCCTGAGTATAATCAGCTTATCTGCAGAAAGAAGGAAAGAATTCCCTTTCCTCAGGCACTCCTTTGTACAAAGCCTCCTCAGTCAGTTACATCTGCATCCAACCTGGAAACTTTGCTTTCCTCCAGCACAAAGCATCCATTTCTGAGAAACAGCAGGACTGGACCTTTCCTTTGACAAGCGCACAAACCACTTGACAGAGAGGATGTCAAACTGAAACCCAGTAGGGAAACCCTATCCAAAGTACCAATGTAGCTGAATCATCCATACAAACCGGTGGAGACACTTTCACACAAAGCACAGGTCCTTCCTGGTGCAAGTTTGATTTGGCTCGTTCTGTTTCCTGTAACACATCTGAAGTATTAAAAAACCCACCCTTCCAAAAAAGAATCACCTTCTTAAAAAAGAATACAGCAGAGCCTAAAATTTTCTGTGATCAGCATGCCCCCAACCAGCTCACCCTAGATTCAGGTCAATGGGAGCCACTTTAAAAACTTACCTCTTTATCAAAGGCAAGCAAACTGCATGGGCTTGACTGAACACTCGCAACCCAAACCACTGACACAAAACTTTGACTTTTTTTGCCCTCTATGGCAACACCAAGGAAATGATTGTTAACCCTTCCAACTTAACAACTACAACCTCAACAAGACACAGCACTCAAGAAAGCAATTCTCACTACTAGTGGCCAATTTCCTATGCCTACCCCACGCAGATTCTCCGTGTACAGCACATGCGTTGTAYGGGGCACAAAGGAGAGTGTAGCACATCCTGTGTCCTCACCCTTCTGCAGTGTCTGGGAAACACCAGGAGCAGAGTTCACCCCAGGGATCTGCTGCCAGAGCCTGTACTTTCGCCTGTCTGTACYACCATTCTCCTTTCTCACTGAGAGGTCTGGTGTTTGTCCTTACAGACGCCCTCAGAACCTATCTGCAGCATGACAATGGCAGCTATAAAAGACATCAATGCAACATCTCTATTTTTATCTACATAAATAGCACATGACCATATGAGAAAAGGTTTTTAACTCTGAAAATACTGAAAAACTCAAGACTAGATGGGAAAGGCTTAAGAAAAAGTAGAGGAGGAAGGCCAAGCGTGTATCTTACCTCCTCAGTGAATCCTCCTCTGAGCTTTCCTCAGGCATTTCCTGGTTTAAGGCCTCCTGTGATACATTCCCAGGTCTGCTTGAAGCCGACTGGCTGTAAACTCTTTCCCAGTGCCCCGTCTCCTGGTTAAAGACCACTCCCACGGTCCTCTCCTCCTGCGGGGTGGAAGAGCTGCCCAGCTGCAGCCTGCTAGAGGCAGGAGCTCTGCCCTCGGTTCTCTCTGCAGGCTGCACCTGGCTGGTATTTGGAGGCACACCCTCAAACGTGCTTTGGACCTGCCCTGGTGTGTAGCTAGGCGTGCTTCTTTCCCAGCGCAGCGTGTCATTGTTAAAGGTCAGCAGGTTATGACAAGCGCGACAGCGGTTCAGGTGACCCCGGGACAAATTGGAATTGTTTTCACTGCTGTGTGGAGTCTGCTGATGGGAGGGACCCGGCCGATCAGGCTCAATGTTGTTGTTGAGCATTTCTTGAGCCTGTTGCGACTGGCTGGGCTCCCCACCAATCCCCTGATCTAACTCCTGAAGCCGGTCATATTCCAGGAAGAATCGCCTCAAATCACACTGGAGCTCATTACGGATGCTGGTGGGATTGCTCGGGCCAGCGCTACTACCACTGTCCGCCTCAGCCCCTGGGGCCAGAAAGCCCCTCCCTTCTGTCGCAGAGGTATAGACCGATGCCTGGGAACCTCCCTCCTGCTGCCTCAGCACCGACAGCAAGCTCACGGAGGAGGCACTGGTCCTAGGGGGTGGCATGGCTTCCAGCTCTGACCGAGAGCTCATGTTCAGCACTGTCCTGGACCAGTCAGACCCGCCTAAGCCCGAAGCCATCTCTCTCGCAGACTGTTGGTACCGGGACTGGTGGCCTGCCAAGGGCCCGCCGAGGGACCGCCGCGTGGGGCCCAGGCTAAGGTTGCGCAGGGTGTTGCCAGCAGTGCTGCTCTGAACTGTGCTGAAAGCAGAGGGCCTGTTAAGTATCCCCTGCTCCTCCTGCGCTACGGATGCCTGCTCTGGGGGTTGGTAAGGCTCTGTCTGCACAGAGGAGAAGGAAGTGCCAGTGGCCCCCGAAGACGTGGAGGGTGCGTTTTCCTGGTGTGGGAAGAGAGAAGAAGGAAGTCTTGCACTAGAGCATCGGCTGCAAAGGCACAACATCCCCAGGTGCTGGCAGCACTCTGCTGTGGGATAGCTGACACGCTCCCGGAGCCTGTTATAGACAGATGCCCTTGTGTTCTCACTGGCTGGAGGCGGAGGTGGTGGTGGTGGAGGCGGTGGAGGGGATGGGGTAGCAGAGTCTTGAACACTGTTTTGCTCTCCCACCTGTATGCCCGAGGAGCGGGAGGACAACATATGCAGGAAGTTGTGGAGGAGGGGTGTGCGCCTCACAGGCTGAGAAGGAAGGATAGCGCGCTGGCGATAATGCGGCATCTCTGTGCTGTCCACGGAGATTTCCACTTCCTCATCGCTCTGCAGAAGGAAGCAATCAAAGTTCAGTCACCTCACGGCAAAATCCTATACCTCCAAATAAACAGCAGAAAGCCAGCTACCATCCCAGACGGATGAAAGGATGCGGTAAGTCCTTTCCTAGAGGCCCTGACTTGCAGGAAACCAGCTGACTCTTTATTTCAAAGTTCATTTTATGGATCCAGACCACCTCTTCCTACAGCCCAGTGAGCTTTGACAATACACTGTTCATACCAACAGAAGCATCAGCATCTGAGGGTCAGCAGCCGTGGGGAGCATTGTTAATACCTCATGTAGCTTCAAATCCAGTAGAATGTCACAACAGAACTGAAAGAGCAGGGCCATTGGGACATCTGTCCCACCACTAATGAGACAGCGAGGGCAAAACAAACAACTTGGAGAGCTCTTTAATAGCCCTGCACATAACACAAGAACATTCATGTGACCAATTAAGGCGAGACAGAACTCGGCTTAGAAGGACTTCAGGGTTTCAGAAAAGCACAAGGCTGCTAGGAACAGACTAGAGTTAATATATGTAGAGCATCTTGTAATTAGTCTGCCAGTGCAGGTACTGACATTACCCTTACCTGCTGGTTAGAAGGGTTAACAATTGCTGTGAGCAAGTAATGTCCCAAGGGATCAAACCGTACCAGCCTAAAACAAAAGCAGAGCCAGAGCATCAATCATCAGTTCACATTCCACATTGACACAGGAAGCTGGACACAGCAGGGAAGAAAATCCCATGTGAAATATTTGCAATGAGAACACTGTTACATTACCATCATCATCATCTTCTGAAGGACATCAAAAAGTTTACGCATTAAGAAGAAGAAAACATACTTATCTAGCTGAAGACTGAAGCTGKTTTATAGCCCACAGCAACACTATATAGAAGTTAAAAGCTGGAAGCAAGGACTGCTGCATCAATTGAAATAGCCAGGAAATTTTAAGGAATATGTACAAATATATTACAAATTGGAATTTGGTACAAAGGGAGAGATTAACTTCCCCTGAGTGTTGCATCACTGTCTCATTTTAAATTGCTCAAAAGAAGGCATSAAGTTTCCAGCAACGCAGCTTCCTCTATAACTGCACCAAAGTAATAGTTCAGCACTCTCTTCCAGCACCTTTTGGGTTCTCTCATCCTTATAGCTGACAAGTTTAATTACTAAGCTTACAAATGAACAATAAGTAGATCTTGGGCGTTTATTGGGCACACGTCAGATTACAAATATGAATAACCAAGCTGATCTATTATTTCCAGTTGCTTTTTTTCCTGTGCACAGAACTGTTTTTCTACCAGCTGGGTCAAGGAGYTGCAAGCAATGCTTCCCTCCGCTGCCTCAGTGCAGAGGGTCCAGCATCCCAGAGGAACCCCCCCACATTCCCCAAATCTGACCATTTTTCACATTAAAGTGTTCTCTTCCCCCAGAAAAAAGAACTCACCTGACCCGCTCCATTTCGCTGGCTGTTTTCACCACTGCAAAAGGCTCCCGACGACTCCAGTCCCAGAAGTGTATCTCATTGGCAGTTGCAATCAGCAAGAGCTGAGCCGTAGGATGAAAAGCAAGCGACGCAATGGCGTTGTTGCTATCTGTGAACCAGCTCTCACTTCCACCCTGAGTGAGGAGTCAAGAATCACAAGTAGTTTATCACAAAGTTTGAGGTCATGAGGTTTCCATGTATGTGCCRTCTCTCCAGGACTCTGCCTAGAGCATGAAGTGACATGCTTTCTTAGCAACAACAACAGCTGCTCTCATACGAGGTCATGTGTCATGACTAGAACATAACGCTACTTGCAACCACCATAGATGTACGCGTCTCAAGCAGCCTGTAAAAATGCTGCATTTCAAAGCGACGAGGTAAGTATACATGTTTTGTCTCTGTGTCAATCACCAGACTAGGTAGAACTGGCAGAGCAGCAGCTTCTCTAATGAAGAGTTCAGATATGCTCAGTGGAATGAAAAATGGCACATCTTTCACGTAAGCTAAACAGGTACCTTGCACAAAGTTCTCCAGCATTATCTGTACCACTCTAATCAAATAAATAGGCACAGCTAAGGAGCATGGACCTACCTGGCAGGACTGAACGAAGAATCTGTCACCTCCTCTCTAGACAGAAGAGGATGGCTATGATCTGTTCTATGCTTTTAGAGACAGGTCCCAGCAAAGCTTCCAAACAGCTCTCTTACCAGGCAACATTTGGGAAACAAACTCAGACAAAAGAAGTCACCACCCACCAAATACCAAAGGCACATATGTTTCAGGAAAGACTTACATGTAAATCCCAAATTCTAACCTCCCCATCTAGGCATCCTGAAGCAATGAGGCCCGGGATGGTGGGATGGAAGGTGACACACCAGGGAGTGCGGCGATGTCCAACCAAGGAATGAACACACTTGCCCGTTTTCACCTCTGTGATGTAGATGTTGTGGTTCACATGTGTGGAAGCCATTAGGGTCCTGGGAATGCAGAAGGCAGGACAAACATTAGCATGAGAAGAGTACAGCAAAACCAGACCATGGTTAGCTTCATCTCAACAGGGTCTGTTCACACCTAAGCCAGCAGCTCTCCCACACAGAGCTCAAAGGGTAAGAGGCTACTGTTTCACCAACAGCCACAAAGCTTCCTGTAGCCAGGTTTCAGGGTCCATGCAAACATGAGCTCATCCGATCTGCAAGCACAAACTTGACCTTGGAAGTCAGAGTGAACGTGCAGCTCAGAAGGAACTCCTGAGTGACAGTTTGGGGCAAATAAATATTCCCAGTTCTCCACACCACCTCAACCACTGTCAAATCAAGTGACACTAAGAGATCCCGCCTCCATTTCTGCTTCCAACACACGCATCATTCTGCTCTGTTCTTTAGCCCTAGATATCCCAGTGGGTGTGCCACATCACTTGGCATGTTGTGCTAAAACACCCTTTCTCCCTCAAGTTTCTTACGAAATCCCACAGTGGCCACACAGATCCTTTTTCCTTAGAACTATGCATCGCTTGGGTACCTCAGAAATTAAACACCAACTATGCTCGAAGCTGTGAGATTAGGAAGGTGCGCACGTTCCATCCATGCACGTCAGGAACCAGAAGTTTCACTCAGCTATTCAGGACTGGACAACTCAACAGGCACAAGCCTCCATCACTTTTGTAAGTGTAAGGAGACTGCTGAAACAGGGAACGAACTAGGAGTTAATTACCTGTCTGGACTAAACGCCAGCAAGAAGGTGGAGCGTGGACTGTCTGGTAACTCAACTTTCTGAAAAAGCCAACAAAGCAGGAAGTGTTGCAAGTGTCATATGATCATACTTTAACTGTAAGCCACACAGACAACAAGGGGAACCCGCTGCAGGAACGTATCTAGTATCACATCACTGCAGGAGCTGAACAGAGCCAGAGAGCATATCAAGTGTAACACATCAAATGTACAATCACGAGGCAATTTAWTTCATATCCCTGCCTCCCTTCCCCCACTCCAAGATCGAGCTATGCACCTCTATCCCACAACCTTACCTTGCCCTCCCATTTCATCCATCGAGTTTTATCCTCCACCAACTCCTGCAGGAGCCGCTGAGCACCCAAGGCTTGGGTACCCCGTTCCCTACCCCACAGGATGCGGACAGCATTCTTCTCCGGTACAACCTTCATGGCTCGCAGCAGCCAACGTTACACCAACTACTGGGAGGAGACACCAGCAGGTTCCAGATGACAACCACCACCAAGCTACAAATAGGCTATCCACATTTCAATTGTTTATCTTCATGGAAACCTAGAAAGAGAAGAGAATGATAAAGGAAGACAACTTTTACCCTGATCACCAGATGAAGTAAGAGCTTTGAATCCCAAAAGACCAGATTTAAGAGAAAAATCTATCCTCTTCCACAGCCTTTGCTACCTTCTTCTATTATCAAGGCCCAATTTTGACATTTCTGCAGCCAAAGAGTACTTTGAAAGGTTTTTGAAAGCATCCAGTCCTTTCCTTGTACACATGCCCTAGGCATACCACACCTAAAGAGAATAAAAAATTGGCCTTGAAAGTCTTCCCCTTCCTTCTGCCTCTTGCTGTACATAATAAAGAAAAAAAGATTTATGAAGAGACAGTCTTTACACCTTGAAGATTTAGGTCCTACCTGGGAAGGGTGACGGATAGCTAGAGGAACAGTGTTAAAAAATWGACAATATGACAGAGGAGTCTCCGGGAAATTATTCAAATTTCACAAATAGTAATTATTATCACTGCAAAGGTCAGACGATTGATAGGCCTCAAGTCCAAATTACTTCCAACTCCATCACAATAGCTTACAACGTATGAAAACAACCATGTATCGCACCAAAACCTTACACTGCAGTGGCATCTTGGCCAACTCCATCAAGATGATTTATTTCACCTTTCTGCATATCATCTTTCCATCTACATTGCTCTTAGAACAACAGTTCACTCAAGTAATGCACAATGGCAAAGATTAATGCTTTTAATTCAYTTTGAGCTAAGGAAAGCATTAATACCTGTTTTCTAGAAAAAAGTTAATTATTTAAAAGAACTAAATATAGCAACCCTAATAGCAACCAAGTTACACAGCTTTTGAATGGTCTCACACATTGGAGTTTGCCACCAAAAGCTCTCCAGAAACAAGAAGTTTCTTAGAATACATAAACCAAGAAACACTGCTGCAATGCTATTACCTTTTGATCCCAGTAAAGCGCACATACTACTCTGTCATCTCTTTAGGACGTAAAGATCTAAAGATAAATCCTCCTCAGTTCATGTTGCACTAAACAAAACCATCAATATTCAATAGAGAAGGAAGTGGCAACTTAAAAAAGAAAAAAAACCACATATACAGGGGAAAAAAGGTTCATGTACACAAGAAGAGATGAATTGTTAAATGACAGAACTCAGAACGGTCATTAGCAAACCTTTCTTTCCTCCCACTCTCCCCAAAAAAACCCTCCTAAGCAGATGACTTAAGAGGGCTGTTGCTTACAGGGAGGAGCTGTCTGAAGAGATAAGCCAGGAAAATGAGTTCTAATAAAGCAGACCAGTTTTCATTTGTAAAAGTACAATAAAGGGTACTGAAGTGATGAACAAGTAAAGGCATCCATCTTCCCAGAAAAGAAATTCACCACAAAGAAATTCAAGCTAGCTTGAAATTCCCTGATGCTTAATGTGAACAGCATGGGGATCATCTATTTTAGAGAAGCTGAACTCCACAATGTAAAATAAGCCTTCTTTTGAGAATCTGTGAAAGTCAGCCAAACATCAGGTAGGAATTATTCTACAAAATCAAAGCCTTCCTTTCCAGTAAGGAAAGCAACACGAAAACTAAAAATGTCATGCTGCAAGCAGATTCTTAAAAGCAACTGTACAGATTAAAAAAGCCCAGACCCAAAAAAGCTAGAACAAGGATAACTGGAGTAGATACAGCCAAAAGCACAGTATAATACAGGAATCACTAAACCAAATATCTTTTGTCACTAAATGCTAATAAATCCTCATCTGGATTCTGCAAACAGCACCAGTCACCCATGTTCAGAAATGACTGGATTCAGATGGTAAGCAGTGTGGTGGGGAAGGACAGCTCAGAGCAATAYAGGCAATAAAAAGCCTATTTTACAGGAGGAAACTGTAAGTCTAGCTTTGTCTAGTGAAATTAAGAAAACAGTAGCYGAATATTCTATATGGGTGCATTCAGACAGTAAGGACTACAACAACCCAAGAATAAACATACAAACCGGACACAAATAGAGGACCAGACTTGCAGCTGGAATAAGCTGGAAGTTTGAAGAGTTCTCAAACATTAAGCTTTGGAATAGCCTTTCGACAGCTGTAAAGGACAAACAACCTAAGTAACTTAAGTGATCCTGATAATTTACAAGCAGGATAACCCAATTACTCATGAGAAAGAACAAGCTCTGACAACTTGGGAACATTTCAGTCCTAGCAGAAGGACTAATGTTCCCTGAAGTACAATAGCAACGAGGAAATCAAGAGGTTTAACAAACATCTTTATTTATGCCATGGGCAAGTTTGCATATTGTAAAATAAAGAAACAGATAACACCTATAACTGCAGTTAGTGAACCTCTTGCATTCACTTTATTGAAAGACCAAGTCATCTTCACTACATAAAATCAAGTACCTACCTTAAGACAGCTTATCTAAATCTTTGCAGATGCGTACTGATTTCTTGAACTAATTTGGCTATAACAAACACTTCATATGTGAGCCTCCTGAGCATGTTTGAACTTGATGTTTTTCCCTCAGGGACTGTCCCTCGTTTTTTCAGCTTCCTCTGACTCACCTCTTTATCCCGTTTGAAAAGAAAACAAAAGAAACGCAGGGCTCGAATGCCTACACAGTGCCCTGCTAACCTGCTCAACATTTTTAAAAGCTGGGATCTCTTCAGAAAACACTGAATGCATCCTTCTCGAGTGGGGCTGGCACTCCAGTGTCACCCTGGATCCCTTTGGGGGCCAAGCTTTATCCATGCCTCACAAGGGGGAAGTTTACTCCTTTATCTGAATTAACCTGAATACAGTAACTGCTCTCCACTCGCTGGTGACAGATTCAGCAACACTTCAGACTGGCAAAGAAAATTAGAGCCTCCAAATGGAGTAACAGATGCAGTGTAGACAAGGGCATTACCTTCGCTCACTTTAGCAGGAAGCCTTATTATTGGATCATGTGTTCAGTTTTGGTTGGGTTTTGTGGGGTTTTTTTGGGGGGTGAGGGGGTGTTGGTGGTTGTTGGGGTTTTTTTTTAAGGAGCCAGTTCCTTCTCTAATCTAGTGAAGATACCCACCAACTCCAAACATTTTGCTCAAATATAAGAAGTTGAATAATGACAGTGTATTATTAAATACCATTAGTAGATAAACCATGGAAGTACCAACCATATTTATAGCTACTGAGTAGCCATCTGATGAACGAAGTTTAAATGAAGCTCAGTGGGTCTGAAAATACTTCCCGGGCCTCAGCTTAAAGAAAACTTGCAGCTCACTGCATAGATCATACCTGTCCGGGCAAGTGGTGGACTGATTCAGTAACAGCTTCTATTACAAATACCCGTGCTATCACAACTGATAAACAGCTGACCACCAAAAGAAGGAACTGCTCAGGGATTGGTATTTTTCTGTTTTCATCTTGTTGGGGTTTTTTTTTTTTTTTTTTTCAATCAGGATGACCAAAAGTGGAGTCCAACAACTGGAAGATTAGCTGATGCCCTGGATGTAGTCCAGGGCACCATAGAAATTCTGAAAGTGGAGAGACAGAAATTTTTCTATAATTGGCAGCTGTGTTTCCTTAACAGTTTTCTCCCTTCAGGGCATTTCAGGACAGCATGCTGGGCTGTTTACAGTTTTAGGAAGAGCATTACACAGCCCAACCCCAAGCCTTTTACTTGCTCTGCACCAGCTGTCCTTGAAGAAGCCTTAAGAATACCCCGCCTCAGAATTATATAAGTTCACTTGTAATTGTCACTTTTACAGATGCTGAACCTCTAGAAAACCAAAGTGAAGCAGCAAATTGGTCATACTTCGTAGTGGTACAGGACCACATGAAAACACTGACAAAAAGGTAGGGAGAGAAGAGGAATAAAAAGCAGCACATTCAAATTGCTATACAGAAAGGATGCCAAGGTATTTTATGCATTATGCAGCGGTTTACCATTCCAACCAGAAATTTTAGCACTTTACAGAGATGATGGTCCCATCTCTTAACACACCCCGCTCCCTCAACATCTTTGGCGCTATTAATTTTGTGGAGATTCCGGTACCACCGTTCTGGGAATATAGCTGGCTTGGATACAAAGAAGAATATTGGAGTACTACCTCATGTTATTCAATTCTCCATTGGGGAAAAAAAAAAAAGTTATTTTATGTGGCTTTCAGCTCTCAGACTACAAATCCATTACTCCTCCAAAGGACTTCTTGGTTGCATGCTGAGCCCAACACTAAAAGCCTTTCCTGATGTGCGCGTACAGAAACAGTGTAAACAGCTCTACCAGTGTTTAAAAAGAAAAGAAAAAAAAAAAAGCTGCGATCAGTAAATGCTATTTATAACAGGAGTTCTATCCAAAAGATACAAATGTCCAAATAATTTCAGACAGTTTTGCTGTCCAAAGAGGTCTCAAGTGACTGATGAAGAAAGAGGCAACATTAAGTGAAATATAAAAGCTGTCCCTGGCTTTGCAATCTGGGATCCACAGAGGGAATGCATGTATCAGCTTCCCTAGAAAAGACCAGAGAGGAGAAAAGCATGTGCTGGTAGTTTCTCTCTCAAAGTCCCTTTGTCAAGTTTTTAACTTCCAGAATGCATTGACTGTAAAATGGATATGATCCACATAGGTTATGGGCCAGTACAAGCTGTATACTTTGTATTAAAAGAACACAGATGGGGGGAAAAAAAACCAAACAAACAACAACAAAACAAAAACAAAACTCTTGTGAACAACGAGGCATGTCACTGACCTGCAAAAACACACGCAAACTTGTCTCTAGAAAAGAAGAGAAACAGATTATTAGTACTCTGAACTACCCCAGCTCTGGCCATAGGCCTACCTATCTTGTAAGCCAGTAACTTCTGTTTTCAAAGTGTCTGTTCTTAAGTGAAGTGTCCAGCACTAATAATAAAGCATGCCATTTCATTTATTCCAAATTAAACTGCAGCATCTCAGGCTTTGAATATCAGCAAGATATTAAAGAGTTCAAGAGTATTTTTACTGTATTTAATAAATTTTAGTGATTTAATAAATATTAGTAATAATTTAGCATTCTCGCTATTGTACATGTGGGTGGGTTCTCCAAGAATGATCAGAAGATCATCAGACAAGCGTGAAAACAGTGTATGGAGCGATACAGCCCAAATGCTTTATATCTTCACTGCCAGTGATCCTCATGTAGGCTGTAGTCACAAAACATGCTACTTCCTCAAAGTATTTTCTACCACAAATCAGTTTCCCTTGTATTTTACATAGTTCAATTTTGAGGCAAATTGCTTTATCAAGACCCCTATGTCTTTCAGAAGCTCAAAAGAGCAAAGAAGAAAACGTTGTGCATCCTGAAGCCAGTCAGAGATCACCCTGGCAATGACTGTGGACTACACAGCCCCTCCTTCTTTCACAGGAACTTCACTGATAAAGCAATAAAACCTGGTTCTGAGACCCACAGACAGGAGATCTCCAAGAACGAACCAGAAGCCTAAAACATCATTTGGAATATACGTGAGCAATCACACAGCTGCAGGGACTTTCTAGATCCCTTCCTTGTTTATACTCCTAAGTTTTTCCCCTCCTCTGCAATACGGAGATTACAATGCCAAAATCTTCCTAAAGCACATGAAACAACACCATGTAAGAAGCCCCACAAACGCTATCCCAGATAGAAGACCTGAATTCTACTAGCAGTTTTATTAAAAATATTGATTCAATTCATAGCAAGTGTCTTGCCATTCCCGCTAACCCTTTTCATGTCTCCACTCGAAAGACTGAGCAAAATAAAAGTTTATGCAAAACAAAAACAAAACAGCTGTTTACCCTCTTTGCACTGCATCAACTCAGCTAAACAAACAAGACAACGAGAGTCCTAGTTTGGTAAGTAATCAAACTATGTAGCACCAGAATTTGAACAACGCTATAACAACAACAAAATCAGTAAAAAAAGGGTGACGTAACTCATATCTAGAATAGTTCCACGGATCGAAACTTAAGACAAGTTGGAGGAACGGGACTATGTTCAGTATTGACAGGGCCACATGAATTTCTGA
Source organism: Oceanodroma leucorhoa (assembly GCA_030449065.1). Lineage (NCBI taxonomy): Eukaryota > Metazoa > Chordata > Aves > Procellariiformes > Oceanodroma > Oceanodroma leucorhoa. Next base: position 3,262,893 of record JASVER010000065.1, read on the forward strand.
CAATGTACCTGATCAGCTACATATTTAAATTTTCCTCTAACAACATGATTTGTCTTCCCTTAACTCCATTTGTGGTACTTCCATATAAGCTTTATGACCATTCTCAGAGGTTCTAGCTCTTCTTGGGTTAAAAACAAACTAAAAAAACCCCAGAAAACGTTTTGCATAGAGACACCTTCAAGCTATCTTGCAGTAGTATCTAAATGAACAGAAAATTGGCAATAAAGTTAAATCGGAAATAAAGTTACATTGCACTGGAATCTTTAAACAAGGCTAACCCACAAACAAAAACAGTCCACACAGGTATAATAAACAATTATCTTAAGCATGATTAATCAAAACAATGAAAAAGGCAAAATTAGAATCCATTCTCTTGGTCTGTTTCTAATTCTGTGTCCTTGATTATGCTTTTAAAAAAAAGGCAGCTTAATTTAAGACACTAGAATCATGTAGATTCCTGACATTAGAGCACAGAGCCAGTCTTCAACTAAGTGCCCCTAAATATGAAAAAAAAACCACTAAAAAAAAGCCGTAGGAGGAAAGAAAGTAAGTTTATGATGCAACTATGCAACAGAGTCCAAAACTAATACCATGAAGGCACTTTCATTATATGGCCCTGGTTTTAGTCTTCAAAGTTTTTAAGATATTCCCCAAAGTATTCTTTTGTAAGCTGAAGTTTTCCCTTGATTAAGGCCAGAGAGATTTGGAAAGTAATTCCAAAGCACAACTTCTGCAGATGCGCTAGATACACTGCTGTAAGTTGTATCCACAGCTCTAGGCGCTTCCACTTAAATCAGAACAGGATTCCTAAAGAAAAATAATTTGTGCTTCATGATTAAACAATTCAATGCCATGTTTTAAACTGAAACGACAAACAGCTCAGGAAATTCAGTTACACTGCAAAGATGTCAATAGTACATTGTCATTTCAAGATCCTATATGACTGTAACAAGGAGCTGATTGCCATTAGAATCTTAATTTGTCTTCCCGGTCTGGATTAAATGAGCTGTAATACTCTTAAGAGAACTTTTCAGTCAAAAGTAGTACATTAAACTAGTTATTTATGGCAAAATGATAAGGAAGTGGAAGAGAAACTTGAAGATACCAACTCCTAAAGGTCAGAAAATGAATGGTAAATATAAGAAGGGAAGTAATAAAAATAAAAGTGATCGGCTGTGTCTGGAGTCTGACAGTTTCATTTATTAATGAGAATATGGTGCACTTCCGTGACTATTATTACCATTTCCACACAAACTTAATGAATTCTTGAGAAGAGAGATATTAGTTCCAATCCAGAAGATAGGAAGAGAATAAATACAATTTCACAAAGCTGTAAGATAAGTCAAAAGGCAGAACTGAGATCCAGAAGATTAAGAGTTGGTTTCCCCAATTCATACTCAAACCACAGCATCTTTTGCTAAGTACTGTACACAGCAAGAAATGAGGGACAGAGAGAAAAGAGAGAACTAGAGCAACAGAGACAAAGAGCAACACAGAATTCAGATTAACCCCTCAAGAGAATTATTCTCATTTAGATGGGAAAGTAAAGGAATTTTCAATTCAAAATCCCAGTATTTACATTAAAAGTCACATCAAGGTTCCTCAAGCTCAAGAGCCGCAGCCAAGTGCCCCCTAGTGACATCACACATGCAAGAGAAATTTGGGAGCACCAACATTACAGAATAGCAGAAGCAGCATCAGGTATCCACAAGATGAAGACAAGGTATTTTACGCATTCAAGGCTGCACTTAAGGCATGTGCACCTTATCCAAGTAATAAAGAAAAGGCAACTGGAAGCGAGAACATATTTGAAAAAAATGCAGCTCATATAATTTCCTGCTCACGTGGAAATAATCAAATAAGGTAACAAGCCAAAAAGCAAAAATGATCTACACAGAAGCTGAAGCCTTCACAGATGTATCAGAACTAAAGAGGTGGACAAGATTTAGACTCTGAACAAAGAAAAACAGCCAATTCTTGACACCCTTTCCCTTCTTGGCCGTGGACCGAGACTGTGGGAGAACTATAAAGGGAGGGGGGAAAGTGTCCAAAACAYGGGCCAGAGACTCCTCTCAGCAATTCTCATGCTGCTCAAGGGGGAGAATTAGTGCTACATACCAGGAAGAGGACAGCAGGAATTGCTCTGCTGGGACAGCCCAAAAGACCTCACTGAGAACATTCGAAGGGGAGCTCTGCGAGCACACAGATTAAGACGACTCTCTCCATGCTCAGGCCTGGCACATCATCATCCTTTGCACCTTCAACAAAGAGTTTACAAAAACCGGAGACAACAAACAGTTACTAGACAATAATCCTAGTCAGAGATCTTAACAACCAACATTAAATCCTGAGAGGCAGGCAAGTAGGTCTCCTCTTGTTTTAAGCAACCCAATCAATTGGTCTTTCATTAAGCGACTACTATATCATTTCACAACTTTCCATTAAATATTTCTAATATTAGTCCTCTTCCACTGCACATCACCTCGTTATTTGCTTTTGAAAACCACAATTCTTTTGTCCTCACCTCATTAATATTTTGTTTCTATCACCCTCCTTGCTAGGTTAGTGCAGGGCWACTAATACAAAACACACAAGGTAACTATTAACGTGCACTGTGCCCTTTATCAGGTCTCCAATAATACAAACTCAATAGGGAGGAAAAAAAAATTAGTATCTTAATGYTATTTATATTAATAGTACTAATACGTATTAACATCAACAATAACTTTGTAAGAGCCTTGAATTCCGTTAGCTCACCACGGCATAAAAGATACTTAGAGTTGTTTTCCAGAAGTATCATAAAAAATTATGACACAAAAAAGGAGTAAGTATTCAAATCCCTAACTTATGGCAACGGGATACTGGCAGACAGTATCGTTGCTTGCCTTCTTTACAACTGGTTGTTACAGCTGCATAAAAGTTAAAAGCGCTGYGCAGAAAATGGAAAAGGAGGAAACAACCAAACAAGAATCCAGAGGGTCAGTTATGACTCAGAAAAGGGCAAAAGAAAAAAAAAACTAAGAAGAAGCTGTCAGCAAAGTAAACATTCTGCGTAAACTCCCCAGCAACTAAATCTGAGAAGGCAAGTCCAGATATTTGGATCCAAATATATTATTCATTCCAAGTATCAGAAAAAATGTAAACGCTAATGGACTGCCGTACTCATTAACATCCACACTGCCACAAATCAATAGATGAGTAAAGGGTACTTATTTGTTGCCATTGAAACACAAATGGACCAATTTTTTAAAAAAATATTTATCTACAGCAACACCAGTTTTAGACTACAGAACTACTAWGCAAGCTATACTGAAGAGTTTACAGCAGCCTTTCAGAATACAAACAAGGATTTTAAATTTAGCAGAGAATTTCAGGTACTGTGGCCTACGTCACCCGTAAGGCATTCAAATCTGCCTGGATTTAACCCYATACCACGTTCTGGAAACTGACCCAACAACAAAATTAAACAGTCCAGTAATGGATTGGCAGTAAGCATACACTACCAGCAGGTCATTCTTCGGTCCCATTTTAACATTCCCATTAGCAATTTGAAAGAGGATGGGAGTGGCAAAGGCAAAGAAGCCAGATGACATTTGCAGAGGACACCAAACTGGGTGGAGCAGTAAACAAGGACAAATATAGAAAAACACAGTGGGTTTTTATAGAGAGATCTAAGAACATTTCATACAGAGGAGAAAATGGAGCAGCACTGAGCACTCTTCCCGAACATATTTATACGGACTCTACATTCATACAGCTGATCTTCCCGAGGACTAGCTTGCACCTAGACAATAGCTATTCTTGAATCGGTCTCTTGCAACAGAACGATACCGTAAAAGCGTGTATTGGGAAAAATTACGCGTAACCATCTAAAACATCTCTTGAAGATGAAATGCTGTTTCAGTGCAGGAATTGTGTTGCAAAAATTGCTTTCCACAGACAGTGGAAAGCATGGTACTGACATGCTCAGAAACGATCTCAAAAACCTCAATGAACACTACAGAAATTGACCTGTGGTCTGAAGGAATATTATAGGTGAAAACAAAACCGTTTCTGTAGCTAGTGCATTAACTGGGTACGCTCCCCCACAAAAAAAAAAGAGGTAATCGAGTGTCATCGTACTAGAGGCACACACGAACGCATTTTAGGCAAAATACGACTTACACAAGCAAACGTTCTGCAACACACGATGAAAAACAGGAGAGATAGAGAAGACAACACTTCCTTCACGTTTTATTTGGCTAAGGCCGGAAAACAACAACAACAAAAATATTTATAATTTCAAAAGAGCAGCCCCCAAACGCAGCCCCCTTACCCAGGCCGTGGAAGCCCCGGCCGGCTCTGTGGGCGCAGCAGGCGGGACGGGGGCGATGGGGAGGGCACCTCAAGGCGCCCAGGCTCGGATTTAAAAAGCCGGGCTTTAGGAGCGCTCAGGCGGCCGCGGGGCAGGGGCAGCCCCCGCTCTCCTCGGAGGCCTCCCCTSCCTCCCGGCCCCCAGCACCGGCCCGACCCCACCGGCCCGGGGCAGCGCGGCCCGCGGGCCCCGCCGTCGCCGCGGCAGCCTCCCCGCTCCCCCCGCCGCAGGCCGCGGTCCCGGAGCTCCCGAACAAAGGCCCCGGCAGCCAGCCCCGGCCCCCTCCCCGGCCCCGCTCCGCCCGCCGCGGCCCGGCGGCCCCGCGAGGGCAGGTGCCCGCCACCTTCCGGGGCGCCGCCGCGGGGCGGCCCTGGCCTGGAGCCGGGCCGAGCGCTTAGGCCCGGAGCCTACCTGGTGCGGAAGGGCCGGGGCCGGGCGGAGCGGGGCCGGGGCCAGGGCCGGGCCCGGAAGGAGCGGCCCCCACTGCTCGGTCGTCGCCGCCGCCGCTCCGAGCTCCGGCCAGGCGAGCCAGCCGAGCGCCGAGCCGGACCTAAAGAGCGGCGCCGAGAGCGGTACCAAGGCCCGAGCAGCTGAAGCTAGAACGCCGCCAGGCAGCGCCAGCCGAGCGAAGAGCTGTTCCACCGCGGCGCTGCGCTGTGCGCGGCCGCCCGGGGGCGACGGAGGGCAGGCGAGACGAGTCGAGCCCGGAGGGCGGCGAGGGGCGGGGGCCGGGTCGGGCCTGGCCTGGCCGCCCCCCCGGCGCCGGGGGGTGCCCGGGGCTCCCCGCCGGCCGGGACGGCTGCGGGTGGAGGCCGGGGTGGGCAGCCAGCGGGGCCGGGAGCCGCGCTGTGCCAGGCACCCGGCCAAGGGAGAAATTACGGTGTGCCGGGCGGGCCCCGGCCTGCCCCCGCGAAGCCCYTCGGGGCCGTGCCGGGCCTCGCCCCGCGGGTGCTGGCTGTTACCCCGAGGCGGGGAGGCCTCGGGCAGGCAGCGCCCTGCTCCCGCTTTCGCGTAGACTATTCCTCTTAAATCTCACCCTACAGCACGTTCTCCACATCTTGCGTATTTTTTTTCACCTCAAGACCGATACAGAGTGGAAAAGATGTAATGAAAAGACGTAATTAAAAAAGGGCAAGAAAAGGTAGATGGTATCAGCGTGAAACACATTTAGAGAGATGAAGGGTATCGGGTGAGATGTAACTGAAAAGATTCTCTTCCCRAAATAGCAGAGCGTTAATATTTATTGTTATGTATTGGTCTCCAACAGGATGGATGGTGACAGCACACACCGCGTACGTAGCCCCTTCGGAAGAGGGGCACCCTGCGATGAGAAGCCCTCGGGAAGCGATCGGACAAGGTGCTGTATCTTCCTGCCTCATCCGTCTTGGAGAAGCGAGAGCCTCGGGAGGGACTTGGAAGGAAAATCTAAGCGAGCCAGGGCACTTTGCGCCAGTAAGTCAGCAAGGGGAAAAAGAGTCCAAAGGCCTGGACAGTTTAGGGCTTGAGGTTTGCTGTAATACACAGGATTGGAGGGAGCAAAGGCAGCCTGCAGCATACCTGGACGGTCTTCGAGGAGGTATTTTAAAGGAAAACTGAAAAGGGGTGGTGATGGGATTTTACAAGGAATTTAGTCAAGCAGTGAAAACTGGAATAGCTTGGACAGTCAGGCACTGTCATCCTCCAACACATGCTTGAGATTTATCAGACATTACATGGTCAGGGTAGACTTTACTTTTCAAAGCTCTGACAATGCACAAATTTGTAATTACTCCAGAATGCAGCTGGCGAGATGAGGTGAAAGTACAGAGGAGCAGGAAAGCAAAAAAGAAACATGAATCTCAAGCTGTCATATTTAAATATTGCCTAAACCTGAGGGAAAAGAAAAKAGTCTAGATGACTCTTTCTGAAAGAAGTTGCTTAGGAGTACATGGGGCAAACTCGTCTCTMGGTGAGGAAGCTCCATTTCCCAAGAGAACTGAAGGGTACTGACATCTGACTCAAGGAMGAACAGTCGTTTTGGTGAGTGGATTGGTCTTGTCTGGTGCAGCTTGGTGCAGGTTTTGCCCAAACTGATAAGCAGTGAGATCAGGTTTGAAATTAAAACTCTACCACAGTGGCTGAAGGAAGACAAAACCCAGCAGCAAATGTGTTCCGGGAAAAGCCTCCACTTTGAGTTCACTCTGGCCTCAGCACACGCTGAGAAAAGCTWTTCATAGCATGTTGAGAAACTCCAGCTCGTTGTTACGTGACAGTGTTCGTACGTACACGTGCCCAAGTCTCACTTGACCTTAGCGTCACCCACGCAGCTCATTCAGTGTCTGCTGGTGTTTAGGTCTAAAGATCAGTATTTTTAGCATAGACTGTCAGATAGATTATGAGCCATCAGGCACCATATACAGCAGCAACTCTTACCTTAAAAATGCCTTTTTAAGAAAAAARTGGTTTTTTAAGAAAACAATGCTTGTCTGCTTCTTCCGATGTAAAAGGAGCAGGGATTTTGCCACAGTGAGCAATAGTAGTTATTATGTGATACTTCAYGGGAAGATGTGTAAAGAAAATAGAATTACATCTCAGATTGTTGTACATATTATGTTAGAGCTCTCATCAAGGCTTATGAAAACATGCTGCTTATACATAATAAAGCRTGCTTGGTTTTCTATAAGATAGTAAATGCTTACTGCCATTGCAAACCTGACAGAACTGTATTTCATCCTGCATCTCCATCCCACGCTGAGGAACGTGTCCCATACWTTCTTATTCTTCAAACGTGAGGCACGATCCAGGCTCATTTCCTCTAAAAGAACAGACCTGCCCTGCCAGATGGTTGCACTGCTGCTTTAAGTAGCTACATTTTTTGCAGCATTCTGCATTTCCTACCACTTTTGTTTCATTTACTGCCCAGTAAACAATAAAATCTAAGACACAAAATTTTCTCAGACTGCTGTCAAGAGATCCTTGGAAACACTTGCATCTTTTGGAACGCRAACATTGCCAGGAAACTTTCCAGTCCTGTGCCAGCAACAACTGTGTGCATTAGTCGTCTTTTTCCACTGAATAGGTAGATTGCCAGCAGTGGTAGAGCAGCCTTTCTGTACCTCAGCTCTGATCTAAATGGAGAACTTCTGCAATCAGTTCAATTTTTGTGACCCAGCCAGTCCTTGGCATTTCTTTTACAGCAGCCAACAAGATGAGTAGTTACTGACAATTTCTATTGTGGCAGACATACCTAGTGAGAACTAGACTTACATTCACTAGCCCATTTCCTAGTATCTGTGAAGTAACTGACAGAGTCAACCACAGCTGAACATCTTCCCCAGTCTGTTTGGGAAAGCAGAAACGTTCAACCCTTCTTGACCTTCTAGGTACGTGTGTACCCAGCAAAAAGCCAGACTCCTCGCAGAACACAGCTGTCAGCTTTCAGAGGAATCGCTGGGTTTTGCGAGATGTGCAAAACTGCAGAATGGTATTTATCAAGAATGTTTGCTTTGCTGCTCATGATTTCAGGGTAGACATGAGTCCACATGGAAGTTTGATTTTTAAACAATATTTCACACAAATTAATCATGTTTTGGGTTACAAAGTGGCATAGAATTGTTGCTTTGTAAAACAGTGCAAGGCTTACAGTTTTTTCATAATTATCAAAGACAATTTCCCAAGTTTCTCCACTGATCTCACATTAGCCATTGTTCTCTAAATCTGATGAAAGGGGAGTCTATAAGCATCACAACAGTAAAAATTTAGCAATTAAATTGCATCTCTGGAGAGATTGAGAGAAGTTCAGAATACTGCCTGAAATGCAGAGAATAAAATTTCTCGTCGTCTCACATCTGCTTAGTCCTTACAAACTTAAAGAAGAGGAAGGGGCATATTTCCTCTATATATCTTCCCAGATGAACCGTTAGAAGCCTTCCCTCTGTCACAGCATTAGCTAAAATGAGTAAGTAAAAGCTCCTGACGAATACGACAGGCTTCTGAGTCCATTGATTCCATTTGCTCGTACTCTTCTTCTGGCTGTTCCATGTGTCCTGTGGCCGGGGAAGACCACACGTCCAGCCCGTGCTCCAGGGAGATGTTATGGAGCACACAGCAGGCCAGAATGATGTGGCTGGATTTCTCTGGAGAATACTGCAGGGTGCCTTTGGACCCATCCAGGCAGCGGAAACGCGACCGAATGGTTCTGAACGTCCGCTCAATGACATTGTGAGTGGCAGAATGCGCCATGTTGTAACGATATTCTGCAGGTGTCTCGGGGATATGCAGAGGGGTCATCAACCACGTTCGGAGAAAGAAGGAGCTGTCACCTGTTAGCAGTGAAAAGGAGGATGACAGGTTACATACCTACAGTTAATCACAGATCACAGCTCTTCACCCTCAGTTTTCTGGTACTGCAGATACAGAATAACATTTCTGTGGCTAAAACAGAAGGCATGAGAAAACACGTAACTCAGGTTTACAAATGTGACAAACAACAAAATAAAGACATTCCGCTTTACACAGGGAAATCCTGGAAGAACACGGAAGAGTTTTAAGATAATTCATTTACTACATAATACAGTGAAAGACAGCTGGACTAGGACCCTACCTAGAATTAAAAATTGCAAAATTCAGCTTAGAAGGGTGTAGGATACTGAAAACAAGGTCTTAATAGAATGAATGCAAACTCATACATACAATAATCAGACTGTATAAAGCACAGATTGGAAGTTACTGTTCTAGACTTCTAAGAGAAGGATCGTCCAAACTGAATTGCAAATCTCAAGGAATTTGGAGGAAAGCAGTCAGCAGTAAATGTATCACTTGTGCCCAGAGGCCCTAGATTCAAAGAGGAACCAAGATATAACACACTTTCCACAGAAAACAACAATGAAAAATTGACTTACCAAGTAGCCAGCCATCTTTATGTAGCTCAGTTTCAAATTGGCTTGCAAGGGCTGCCTGCTCTAACACCGTGCAGTCGGGCAGGCTGCCTGGCCAGTGCGTTTCTGCACTCAGGAGGACTCCTCTGGCATCACACACCATCAGGCAGTTCAGAGAATGGAGACCCTTTCGGTTCACATAGGACAGGTCCTCAGCATTTGGCGCTTTGATTGCCACGTGGGTGCAGTCAACCACCCCCAGCACTCCCGGCATGCCTGCCAGCCCATAAAAGTCATCCTTCAGGCTCTGCACGGTAGCTTCATCCTCAGGAAAGTGAATAAACTGCGAGGCTCTTTCCACCAATGCCTCGGTTACATTGGCAACGCAGCGGCTCATGGAAGCTTGACTAATGCCAATAGCATCCCCCATGCGAGTCTGGAAGGAGCCGGAGGTATAGAAACCCAGTGCAGCAAGTATCTGCGTCTCCGGACTGATGGCCCTGGACCTCTGCGTAGGGCGAGAGAGACTGGCTCCCAGGAGATCCACCAGGTAGTAAATGAACTGGCGGGGAAAGCCGTACGTGGATACTAGATACTCATCCGTGACATCCTCCAGCTTGAAGCGATCCAAAGTCCTGTGTCCGCGGCCATAGAGCAAGAGGTCGCAGTCAAGAACTGCAATAGGTACGGCCATGGCTAACGGCCGGGGCGTCCTCTGGGGCTCCTCTGTTACAGAGCCTTGCCCAGAGCCTTCACCTGCATAAACCAAGGGGGAAGGAGACTCAGGATGGTTTTTACCCGTCAGCCTTTCAGACTCCGTTACCATTCAGGTTATGCAACAAATCTTTTACTTCTTTCTGTCTGCTTTTAAAAGCAGGGGGGTGGAAGCAGGGGGGTGGAAGCAGGGGGAGCTCACTGCGGAGCTGACAACCCCCCAGCCCTGCCTGGCGGGAGCGGGGGGCCCGGCGCTGACAAGAATTCACTTCCCGTGAGGGGGAGGGAGCTGCTGCACCACAGCAACCCGCTTCCCGGGCTTGGGAACCGTACCCAGCCACCGCCGACCCGGCCACGTTCACAGCCGGAATGGCAGAGCCACGAACCGCCGGTAGCCGTGTGTGTGTCCCCCGCCCCGCCGCCGTCGGGCGGGTGAAAACAGGCCCGGCGGGCCCTGCCCTTGCCGGACGCCCCTGCGCGCTGAGGGGCAGCGGAGCGACCCCGCCGCCAGCGCCCGGCTTCCCCCCCCCGCCCCGGGCCCGCTTCCCGGCGGTCCCCCGCCCCCGAGAAGCCCNGGGTGGGCAGCCAGCGGGGCCGGGAGCCGCGCTGTGCCAGGCACCCGGCCAAGGGAGAAATTACGGTGTGCCGGGCGGGCCCCGGCCTGCCCCCGCGAAGCCCTTCGGGGCCGTGCCGGGCCTCGCCCCGCGGGTGCTGGCTGTTACCCCGAGGCGGGGAGGCCTCGGGCAGGCAGCGCCCTGCTCCCGCTTTCGCGTAGACTATTCCTCTTAAATCTCACCCTACAGCACGTTCTCCACGTCTTGCGTATTTTTTTTCACCTCAAGACCGATACAGAGTGGAAAAGATGTAATGAAAAGACGTAATTAAAAAAGGGCAAGAAAAGGTAGATGGTATCAGCGTGAAACACATTTAGAGAGATGAAGGGTATCGGGTGAGATGTAACTGAAAAGATTCTCTTCCCAAAATAGCAGAGCGTTAATATTTATTGTTATGTATTGGTCTCCAACAGGATGGATGGTGACAGCACACACCGCGTACGTAGCCCCTTCGGAAGAGGGGCACCCTGCGATGAGAAGCCCTCGGGAAGCGATCGGACAAGGTGCTGTATCTTCCTGCCTCATCCGTCTTGGAGAAGCGAGAGCCTCGGGAGGGACTTGGAAGGAAAATCTAAGCGAGCCAGGGCACTTTGCGCCAGTAAGTCAGCAAGGGGAAAAAGAGTCCAAAGGCCTGGACAGGTGAAGTTTAGGGCTTGAGGTTTGCTGTAATACACAGGATTGGAGGGAGCAAAGGCAGCCTGCAGCATACCTGGACGGTCTTCGAGGAGGTATTTTAAAGGAAAACTGAAAAGGGGTGGTGATGGGATTTTACAAGGAATTTAGTCAAGCAGTGAAAACTGGAATAGCTTGGACAGTCAGGCACTGTCATCCTCCAACACATGCTTGAGATTTATCAGACATTACATGGTCAGGGTAGACTTTACTTTTCAAAGCTCTGACAATGCACAAATTTGTAATTACTCCAGAATGCAGCTGGCGAGATGAGGTGAAAGTACAGAGGAGCAGGAAAGCAAAAAAACATGAATCTCAAGCTGTCATATTTAAATATTGCCTAAACCTGAGGGAAAAGAAAAGAGTCTAGATGACTCTTTCTGAAAGAAGTTGCTTAGGAGTACATGGGGCAAACTCGTCTCTCGGTGAGGAAGCTCCATTTCCCAAGAGAACTGAAGGGTACTGACATCTGACTCAAGGACGAACAGTCGTTTTGGTGAGTGGATTGGTCTTGTCTGGTGCAGCTTGGTGCAGGTTTTGCCCAAACTGATAAGCAGTGAGATCAGGTTTGAAATTAAAACTCTACCACAGTGGCTGAAGGAAGACAAAACCCAGCAGCAAATGTGTTCCGGGAAAAGCCTCCACTTTGAGTTCACTCTGGCCTCAGCACACGCTGAGAAAAGCTTTTCATAGCATGTTGAGAAACTCCAGCTCGTTGTTACGTGACAGTGTTCGTACGTACACGTGCCCAAGTCTCACTTGACCTTAGCGTCACCCACGCAGCTCATTCAGTGTCTGCTGGTGTTTAGGTCTAAAGATCAGTATTTTTAGCATAGACTGTCAGATAGATTATGAGCCATCAGGCACCATATACAGCAGCAACTCTTACCTTAAAAATGCCTTTTTAAGAAAAAARTGGTTTTTTAAGAAAACAATGCTTGTCTGCTTCTTCCGATGTAAAAGGAGCAGGGATTTTGCCACAGTGAGCAATAGTAGTTATTATGTGATACTTCACGGGAAGATGTGTAAAGAAAATAGAATTACATCTCAGATTGTTGTACATATTATGTTAGAGCTCTCATCAAGGCTTATGAAAACATGCTGCTTATACATAATAAAGCATGCTTGGTTTTCTATAAGATAGTAAATGCTTACTGCCATTGCAAACCTGACAGAACTGTATTTCATCCTGCATCTCCATCCCACGCTGAGGAACGTGTCCCATACATTCTTATTCTTCAAACGTGAGGCACGATCCAGGCTCATTTCCTCTAAAAGAACAGACCTGCCCTGCCAGATGGTTGCACTGCTGCTTTAAGTAGCTACATTTTTTGCAGCATTCTGCATTTCCTACCACTTTTGTTTCATTTACTGCCCAGTAAACAATAAAATCTAAGACACAAAATTTTCTCAGACTGCTGTCAAGAGATCCTTGGAAACACTTGCATCTTTTGGAACGCAAACATTGCCAGGAAACTTTCCAGTCCTGTGCCAGCAACAACTGTGTGCATTAGTCGTCTTTTTCCACTGAATAGGTAGATTGCCAGCAGTGGTAGAGCAGCCTTTCTGTACCTCAGCTCTGATCTAAATGGAGAACTTCTGCAATCAGTTCAATTTTTGTGACCCAGCCAGTCCTTGGCATTTCTTTTACAGCAGCCAACAAGATGAGTAGTTACTGACAATTTCTATTGTGGCAGACATACCTAGTGAGAACTAGACTTACATTCACTAGCCCATTTCCTAGTATCTGTGAAGTAACTGACAGAGTCAACCACAGCTGAACATCTTCCCCAGTCTGTTTGGGAAAGCAGAAACGTTCAACCCTTCTTGACCTTCTAGGTACGTGTGTACCCAGCAAAAAGCCAGACTCCTCGCAGAACACAGCTGTCAGCTTTCAGAGGAATCGCTGGGTTTTGCGAGATGTGCAAAACTGCAGAATGGTATTTATCAAGAATGTTTGCTTTGCTGCTCATGATTTCAGGGTAGACATGAGTCCACATGGAAGTTTGATTTTTAAACAATATTTCACACAAATTAATCATGTTTTGGGTTACAAAGTGGCATAGAATTGTTGCTTTGTAAAACAGTGCAAGGCTTACAGTTTTTTCATAATTATCAAAGACAATTTCCCAAGTTTCTCCACTGATCTCACATTAGCCATTGTTCTCTAAATCTGATGAAAGGGGAGTCTATAAGCATCACAACAGTAAAAATTTAGCAATTAAATTGCATCTCTGGAGAGATTGAGAGAAGTTCAGAATACTGCCTGAAATGCAGAGAATAAAATTTCTCGTCGTCTCACATCTGCTTAGTCCTTACAAACTTAAAGAAGAGGAAGGGGCATATTTCCTCTATATATCTTCCCAGATGAACCGTTAGAAGCCTTCCCTCTGTCACAGCATTAGCTAAAATGAGTAAGTAAAAGCTCCTGACGAATACGACAGGCTTCTGAGTCCATTGATTCCATTTGCTCGTACTCTTCTTCTGGCTGTTCCATGTGTCCTGTGGCCGGGGAAGACCACACGTCCAGCCCGTGCTCCAGGGAGATGTTATGGAGCACACAGCAGGCCAGAATGATGTGGCTGGATTTCTCTGGAGAATACTGCAGGGTGCCTTTGGACCCATCCAGGCAGCGGAAACGCGACCGAATGGTTCTGAACGTCCGCTCAATGACATTGTGAGTGGCAGAATGCGCCATGTTGTAACGATATTCTGCAGGTGTCTCGGGGATATGCAGAGGGGTCATCAACCACGTTCGGAGAAAGAAGGAGCTGTCACCTGTTAGCAGTGAAAAGGAGGATGACAGGTTACATACCTACAGTTAATCACAGATCACAGCTCTTCACCCTCAGTTTTCTGGTACTGCAGATACAGAATAACATTTCTGTGGCTAAAACAGAAGGCATGAGAAAACACGTAACTCAGGTTTACAAATGTGACAAACAACAAAATAAAGACATTCCGCTTTACACAGGGAAATCCTGGAAGAACACGGAAGAGTTTTAAGATAATTCATTTACTACATAATACAGTGAAAGACAGCTGGACTAGGACCCTACCTAGAATTAAAAATTGCAAAATTCAGCTTAGAAGGGTGTAGGATACTGAAAACAAGGTCTTAATAGAATGAATGCAAACTCATACATACAATAATCAGACTGTATAAAGCACAGATTGGAAGTTACTGTTCTAGACTTCTAAGAGAAGGATCGTCCAAACTGAATTGCAAATCTCAAGGAATTTGGAGGAAAGCAGTCAGCAGTAAATGTATCACTTGTGCCCAGAGGCCCTAGATTCAAAGAGGAACCAAGATATAACACACTTTCCACAGAAAACAACAATGAAAAATTGACTTACCAAGTAGCCAGCCATCTTTATGTAGCTCAGTTTCAAATTGGCTTGCAAGGGCTGCCTGCTCTAACACCGTGCAGTCGGGCAGGCTGCCTGGCCAGTGCGTTTCTGCACTCAGGAGGACTCCTCTGGCATCACACACCATCAGGCAGTTCAGAGAATGGAGACCCTTTCGGTTCACATAGGACAGGTCCTCAGCATTTGGCGCTTTGATTGCCACGTGGGTGCAGTCAACCACCCCCAGCACTCCCGGCATGCCTGCCAGCCCATAAAAGTCATCCTTCAGGCTCTGCACGGTAGCTTCATCCTCAGGAAAGTGAATAAACTGCGAGGCTCTTTCCACCAATGCCTCGGTTACATTGGCAACGCAGCGGCTCATGGAAGCTTGACTAATGCCAATAGCATCCCCCATGCGAGTCTGGAAGGAGCCGGAGGTATAGAAACCCAGTGCAGCAAGTATCTGCGTCTCCGGACTGATGGCCCTGGACCTCTGYGTAGGGCGAGAGAGACTGGCTCCCAGGAGATCCACCAGGTAGTAAATGAACTGGCGGGGAAAGCCGTACGTGGATACTAGATACTCATCCGTGACATCCTCCAGCTTGAAGCGATCCAAAGTCCTGTGTCCGCGGCCATAGAGCAAGAGGTCGCAGTCAAGAACTGCAATAGGTACGGCCATGGCTAACGGCCGGGGCGTCCTCTGGGGCTCCTCTGTTACAGAGCCTTGCCCAGAGCCTTCACCTGCATAAACCAAGGGGGAAGGAGACTCAGGATGGTTTTTACCCGTCAGCCTTTCAGACTCCGTTACCATTCAGGTTATGCAACAAATCTTTTACTTCTTTCTGTCTGCTTTTAAAAGCAGGGGGGTGGAAGCAGGGGGGTGGAAGCAGGGGGAGCTCACTGCGGAGCTGACAACCCCCCAGCCCTGCCTGGCGGGAGCGGGGGGCCCGGCGCTGACAAGAATTCACTTCCCGTGAGGGGGAGGGAGCTGCTGCACCACAGCAACCCGCTTCCCGGGCTTGGGAACCGTACCCAGCCACCGCCGACCCGGCCACGTTCACAGCCGGAATGGCAGAGCCACGAACCGCCGGTAGCCGTGTGTGTGTCCCCCGCCCCGCCGCCGTCGGGCGGGTGAAAACAGGCCCGGCGGGCCCTGCCCTTGCCGGACGCCCCTGCGCGCTGAGGGGCAGCGGAGCGACCCCGCCCCGGGCGCCCACCCGCCCCTTACCGGCCCGCGGCCGCTTCCCGGCGGTCCCCCGCCCCCGAGAAGCCCGCGGCCTCCGCCGCGCTGCCCACCGGCCCGGCCCCCGCGGCGGGCGGCACCGTTACCGCCACCCCGCCGAGGCCCCCCTCGTTCGCCGCGGCAGATTCGCCACAGCAAGGGGCTGCCGGCGGGAGCGGCGGCGGGCGCTGCCCCTCTCCTCTCGGCCCCGGCTCCCTCMCCCGCGGAGCGGGGGGGCGGTGCGGGTGGGCGGGGAGCGGCGGCGGCTCCGTGTGGAAAGTGCCGCCGCGGACACCCAGGCACCTCCCTCCCCCCGCCCGCCCGCAGCGGATGAAAACAAACAGCGGCGATGGCAGCGGCGCGGCGCAGGCCGCGGCTCTGAGGGCAGCGGCAGCCCCATCCCCCCCGCCGGCCCCGCACCCCCACAGGCGCTGACACCCGCGGCGAGCCGCAGCGGAGCCGGCCGGCTGCCAGACCCCCGCCGGCCCGGGACCAAGGARGAGGCGGAGGAGGGGGGGGCGCTGGCCGCAGCCCCAGGGCGGCCGCGGGGCCCCTGGGGCTTGGAGGCGCCGGGAGCGGGCCCGGGGTCGCGGGGATCCCCCGCCCGGGCGGGGCGCTGAGGAGACGCCGGGGCACGGCGGGGGAGCGGGGCGGCGGGCCCCCCTCGGGCAGCCGGGGCGGGATGAGCCGCCGCGCCGCCAGCACTGCCGCCCCCGCGCAGGTACCGGGGCCGGGCCGGGCCGGGCGGGGGGGTCCCGGGGTCGGGAAGGGCTGCGCAGGGGGTGGGAGCTCCGGGAGCCTGCGGGCGGCTCTTCGAGGGGAGGGGATCGGGTCGTGGGTCTTAAGCCTTTGGCTGCGGCTTCGTGTTGCCGTTTTAGTTTCGCTTCGCTGCTCGCCGAAGTCGGGGTTTGCTGCAGGCGTGTTGGGGCGCGGGGCGTCTGGGCTTTGTTTTCCCAAGCGGAGGCTGGGGAGGRTCCGCTGAAATCTCTCCAAGTGGTCTCTTTTAAAATCAAAATGCTTCAGACCCTGTTAGAACTTCAGACCCCGCGGTCCGTTGTGTAGTTTTTCTGTAACATGTGAGTTTGCTGTCGGTTAGGAAAGATCAGAGGTTTACAMATCATCGCATCCTTCTTTCCTGTTAGAGCTGTGGCGCTCAGGGCACCGCCAGAGTCATTCCCATCGATTCGGTGGGAGCAGAGGCCTTCCATGTCAGGGAGCAGGTAGAAAAAGGGGCACTTCAGACTAAGCCTACAAACTGCCTATTTACAAATCTCAAAACTGGTGTGACTAGGCACATTGTAAGGAGGAAAAACATGGTAAATTACAGCCTTAGCTGAAAATTAGTTGGCTATGCAAATGAAGTTTAGAGCATCTCCARATCATTGCAGGAGTGGCCTGACCTGGTGGAACCCTCCTTCCTGTGGCCAGAAATAAGTCATTCAGATGAGCCAGGCTGTATTTAGATGTCCGGAAGGATCATACAGCATCACTTTATTTTGCTTAAGTGGTATTGTATAATCTCAACTTTTCTGAACAGGTATTCACACAAAAGCTSAGACTTGGTGATTATGTTGATGGTTGTAGTACAGGGTACGTAGAAGCAGATTCTGGTTTAATCTGTATACTTTGGCCTGACAAACAAGATGAAAGGATGGACCTTTGAACTGACACCATTTTTAGACCTTAGGGAAGTACAGAATGTAACTGCCGGTCAACAGGAATTACTTAATTTTGGTTTTAAGCCAGTGGAGCTGGCAGTGCTGGCTTTAGTAAGATACTTCCTAAGCTGGGAAGTCATTTATCGGTTAYGAAGTAAATCTATTCCCTGATCAGCAGGAAAAATTGGCCCTTTATCAGTCAAAACTTAACCATCTAGTGAACTACAGAGCCTTTGATTTCATCAGAATATTTATATTATGTGATAGTTTTTCTGCTAGAATTTACTCTAGTCTTCTCTCAAAAAAATCCATAAACTTTAAAGAATGAGAGTGGCATACCTTAAAATTTAGAACTGTTCCCTCCCTCTCCCCAAGTTTCTGACTAACCTACTAAGAAGGCGAAATGGAGATTAATTATAAGTAATTGTAGGATACTGGAGTTTGACTTGTAGGCCCAGCCTTGAAACAGAGCGCTGTCTTTATGGAGATCTTTTTATAGTTGCTTATTAATGTGCTCAAAATACCTGCTTGCAGTGAAGCTTCTTGGTCATTGAAGGGGATGTTCTAGGAAAGCTTTCTTGGCAGTCAAGCCTATTTATCAAAGGCACTCTATTAAAAGCTTCAAAAACTTCCATGTGCTTCTTGTTTACCTGCATGATTCAACAAGGCTTTTCTGGAGCTTCACGTAGGACATCCTCAGAGATTGGATTTGGCTCCTGTATTARCAAAGAAGTTCTGAAAGAGTGGGAGGGACAAGGAGCCCGGTCTGGGGGGCACAGTCAGGTAACCAGGAACGTACAGCTGGGATGCGAGCTGTCCGCAGCTCTCTCCTTACAGTGACAGCCCTTCGTGTTTCTTCCCTCTGGTCTTTTTAATTTCACTCTGGGATAGGAACCACGAGTAATTATTTTGCATTGGTAAATATCTGCTTGAAAGGAAAGCAGGATGACTTTAAGTTGTTAGCAGCCACGGCTCAGAGTGAAATCTCAGAGGAGGGAGGTGRTGGAAGCAGCCCATATATACTTTCCCCAGCAGCAATAACAATGCCTGGTATGTGTCAAGTGCTTCTCYTCCTTTCCCGTTTATGTTCGGGAGCGTCAAACAGACACACACACTAAATTCCCGCGTACGAAACACGTACTGTAACACACGTATTCACAGGTGTTGCCATGCGCCTGTTGTGTGCCCGGGTTACAGGTTCCAGCGGGGCAGCTGCTGTCGGACTGGAACGTGGCATGCTGGTAGCTGTAGTTTCTCTGGGCTGTTCCAAGGCATGAAGGGGAGGGCTCTTGCAGCTTGTTGCATCATGCAAATAGGGTGCCATCAGCTTACGCTGATGTGTCCTTTTCCTTGGAGAAGGAGAGTATAAATCCCGGTAGAGTGTATAAGGCACAATGCTTAGATGTTAAACTGTTGGATAAGCCTAGTATTCTACTCTGCCTCATAATCTTGTGAGAAGGAATAAGGCTTTAGTCAAAAGAGCCSCATGTGGCAGTTCTCCTTTGAACATCTGTCTCTGACGTTTCTGKTTAGAGAAAAGTGGAGACAAAGGCATATAAATAAAAGCAATAGTATGAAAATGGATGGTGCAGGAAGAGGGAGACAAAGCAAAAAGCTGTGTGGCCAAGATGCTTGTTTTTACCTGTGAACAGCCTATGTGTGAGGCTAAAGCAGTGAGGTTTCAGTTTACTTAAGGGATTACTTGGTTGGGGGGGAATCAGTCATCTGTGGGTTTCTAACCTAGACCAAAGGTTATTTCTTTCTAGTTGTTACTCGRTGTAAAATTAGACAGCATCTTCCTTGAGCTAAGCATATGCCTGGATACTGGCGCTTAACAGGGAGCCGTGCTGGCATTGCAACCTGCAGGACCTGAGAAGTTGAATGAGTTTGGTGGAASTAAGTTTAAAGAATTTCCTTCCTGTTCAGGTCAGCTGGCGGCAGCTAATCTGAGGGTACTGAGGCATGTCTGTAAATAAAATGTTTGCTGTAATTCTAAGCCCATCTTAACTCTTATCAAGAATGATTCTAAAGGTGAACACTGTCCTGAGCCGTAGCAGATCTCAGGTAATCACCAGAGGCCCTCCTGCAAAAATGAGGAGATGGTGGTCGTCAGATGACGACCCTTAGACATGCCAAGAGCTGAGTTCCAAGGTCCCAGTTTCCCCATGAAATTACAGATTCCTGACAGGAAACCTTGCCTGATACTTTCTGCTCTACTTTAGGCTCTGATGAGTCAACTGTTGCTGGCATTTGGAGCTTGAGAGGTAAGAGTATGAATCTCCAAGTGTTTTGTGAATGTTAGATAGTTTGAGATCTTGCAGGAAGAATCCCAATTCTGCTGCAGCAGGGCAGAACCGTGAAGCTCTCATTCTTCGAACCCTGAATCTAAGACATGGCTCTGGTGGCCATTTCTCTCCTCTCTAGAGATATTTGGGTATACAGTCATTAGAACTAATTCCTATACTGCACAGATAACCATGCTGATGATCTGCTTTGTTTCCTTTCCTAACAGACCAGTGAGCCTAACACCTTCCATTAGTTCCTGAATGTCTTGCAATAGTCGATACCAGGATTCTTTTCCAGCCCCATAAGGCAAATGTAGGTGCTTTATTTCMCAGCTCTCCTACAACAGCAGGATATATAGTTCCTTGCACCTTTCTCCAGGGGTCGCATAGAAATGCCCTCTCGCTTCTTTTCACATTAAAAGCTAATTAGATTTCTCATGGTATTTAAATGTCAGCATTCTCTTCACTGAGAAGAAGACGTATTTTTTTAATACAGTATTTTATTGCCCATATCGGCCAGGTTTTGTTGTAGATTTTGGGTCCCCTCAACCCTTACAATGCTTTACTTAATTAAGTCAAAAGAATAATAACAGGTCATTCTTGCCTGTTTTTTTGTAGTGGGAAGTGTCTATACTAAAAGCTTATTTTTTTTTAAGTTAGAGTATTGCATCAATTAAACATCTAGCGCTTAAACATCTAGACTTCCTTTTGCACCCCGCCCACAGTAGAAAAGATCTGTAATCACTGTCTGGTGGAAGTAAAGGCAGGGAAGGAAAGTACGATACTTTTGACGAGGAGGTTAAAATATCCAAAGGGTAATTTGATAATGCATCTAATGTTGAATCGCTTGTGTTGTTAGTTCTCAGATTAAATTATAATTTGTAATGAGAACAGTGCGGTGCTAGGAGATGCAGTATGAATGTAGCCTAGGAACTTTCAACCATATTAGATGTCCAGCTTTCTTTTTATTGAGTCATTCAGAAAGCAGCGCTCTTCTCTATAAAACACTCTATAGCAGTACTCGTTATCTAGCAACCCTTCTTGGATGATGCTCCTAAAACATTACTTAAAATAGACATTTACTGCTATTAAGTGAGATATTTTAAATAGAAGTTCTGGATGTGCATAGTTATTAAAGATTTTACAATCTTTTCTGTGTTAACAGGACTATTAGCCCCTTTGTCCTGCTAAGCTTTAGTTTATATAAATAGCGTACCTTGCTGCAAGTTCAGTCTTTGCTTAAAGACTGAACACTGAGTAGAGGAACCTTGTGCACGGCAGCTGCTTGTGCTCGCTGACCTTAGACTGCCAAAGTTTCTGTGATGAGCAGCGCGTTCCACAAATACGTGATGTCTGACAAGCTGCTTCAGGCTAATTAGCTGTCTCAAAACAAAAACAGCAACAGGAATTAAGAGTGAATTAATGCTTTGAAAGGCTTATGAGCAAAAAGTGCCATTAATGCTGCTAATTAAGGCATTCCTCCCCATGGCCTCTATATGATTATTAACTTACACGTGAAGAAACTGAGAGACAGAAAAATTGTGATGTATCCCGGGCCACGTGACATGATGGTGGCAGAAATCTGAYTAGTGCCTTGGCCTGCCTCGCTTCGGGCGCTGTGCACGTTCATTGTATTGCTAGAAACAATYGTATTTTGAAAAACAAGGCAGTGTGCATGTAGGAGCTAAGTATTTGTTGTCAGAGCTTTCAAGAGAAGTGAACAGAGAATTTTAGTCTATCCCTTGGCAAAAATGTATCTTTTCAGTTGGCTGTAGGTATATTTGTAGCTGTAGAGGTTTACTGGAAGTACTATTTGTTGGAAGTAAAGAAGCAGTCTTCCAGCAATGGTTTATTATATAGATTTCAGTATCTGCTGAAATACCGCTGGAATACTGTTTTTAGAGTTTCAGACTCAAGAAAACAATTTGGCTTGGTTTTGACCAGTGCTGATAACTGAAGGTACATTATTTCTGAAGCAGAGACTGCCATGTCTGATGGATCGCTTGGTATAGAATCTAGTCAGTGTGGTGTTGGGGTGTTTTGKTTTTTTTTTTTAATTAAGCTAGCAAAATTGGAGAACTAGTACCCAGTTTTTATTGTGAGCCCCCTTTGTTGTTTCTTTTCTAGTATCTTTCGCACTGACCAGATAAACTATTCATGCGTGTTTATACCTCACACCCACCCCCTAAAGTTCTTAGCGCGTTAGGATTTTGACAGGCAGGGGCCTTTGGTGCTTAAAATTTCTTTTGGGGTAGCCTCTAATGGCAAAATATTTTGAACTCTTGAAATCCAAACAGAAAGCTGAAGGAAGACTTCATTCCCATGCCTGTGCTATATTTCAGATTGCCATATGCAATGGACACTGATCTCAGTTCCCAGGACAGGAAGGACCTGGACAAGTTCATCAAATTTTTTGCTTTAAAGGTAACTTTTTCTCCTGTGGGCAAATGCTGCCTCTTTCTTGTTTACCAAAAGCCATACTTGCTGTGGCTAGGGTAACAAGGTTGAGGTTTGGGTGTTTTTTTGTTTTTGCTAAAGACCAAGGCAAGAAAAGCTGATGTAAAATTTAGGAGATTCCTGAGAATAACTAGAAAAACATCTTTTCCCCTTTCTTCTACCTTCAAATCCTCTTCCTTCCCCCAGAAGTGTCCTGCTGTAGAATCAGATACAGGCGCTTCACACCTTTGCCACCTTTGGGCTCCTATCAACACATCTAACCATCCAGCTGTTAGGTAGTATTTCCTGTTGGACTCCACTCTTTCTTTTCAGCTTATCTAAATTTTTATATTGCATCCAAAAGCAGTAATATTGCATCCAAAAGCAGTAATGTTCTTTTGAATTATGTTGATATGTAATTATAAAATCTGGCCTCACTTGGTACATAGACGCAAGTAGATACCCTGACAATGGCTACGTTATAGATGTCAAGATTCACTTGACTTTTGTTTATGTGTCCAGGTTCAGGATAYAGTTGTAAATTTTGTTTCAGTATTACCAAAACTGTGCAACTCCTGATAGCAAAGTTGACTTAGTCACTTAATGTTATTACAGAGAAAGGTCAGCTTAAAATGATTTTCTGTCTGAAATACATTTACCTGTTATATGTAACAATTTAAATTTATTAGACCTGAAGATTAGTGCAGCAAACTCTACTTCTCTACATCCCGGTCAGCCCTTTCTTTTTTTTTACTTGGAATTTGTCTAGCTCAGGTTCTGAGCCGAGGGCTCTGCTGAGCTCAACACGTGAGTGTGTATCTTTTCCTTTCTCTTCCAGACGGTACAAGTAATTGTCCAGGCCCGACTCGGAGAGAAAATCTGTACCCGATCATCCTCCTCCCCAACAGGCTCTGACTGGGTAAAGTCATGCTTTTTAAAGCAGCTCCATAAATGTTGGGGGGTGGGTGTGGGGGGGTGTGTGTGCACGCACGYGCATGTGTGTGTTGAGAACACAATGTAGTTGTTATAGTCGTGTGCAGACTATAATGRCTATTCATAGAATAACAGCTATATTCAATTATGTTCATTGGTGGTGTGGGTTTTTTTTGTTGTTGTTCACATGCAAGGTGTCATTCTGGGCTCTTAAGGGCTGATTAGAGGAGAGATAAATGATACCGCTCAGCAACTCCCGCCAGCTAAGGCGCGTTTCCAAGATCTGCTGGGGCTGAGGTGATGAGTTCTTTTCTGTCAGAAGTTTGCAACTCTGCAATTCAGGACTTTGTAGTAATGGGCTTTATTAAAATTGAAGAGACTCAAGATACTCTGTGGGTGAAGATAGGACGCAAGCGAGGGAAAAGCAACGTGATTTTTATGGCAGGATGAAGAAAAACATTTGAATTAGCAGCCAAGGAAATGTTTGCAAATATGAAAAGCCTGAGCCCATCTGGGAATTTTCTGTTTCATAAATATTTCACTGGACACTGACCTAGTTTGTTATATATGGATCTATGAATCTGTCTGCAGTGTACCATTAGGCAGTTTTTCAAAGAAATAAAAAACCTGAATCATCTCTTTCATTCTGCAGTTCAATTTGGCAATCAAAGATATACCAGAGGTTACTCATGAAGCAAAGAAAGCCCTGGCAGGACAACTACCCGCTGTTGGACGGTCTATGTGCGTGGAGATTTCTCTCAAAACCTCAGAGGTGAGAATTGAGTCAAAATAGATGCCATTGTTTTTTACTTGAATCTTAAAGTCACCTACCGGAGCTCCTGCCCTTTAGTCCAAGACAATGTGAAAATATCTTCGTTTATGAAGTTAGGTAGTATGCTAATGACAAGAAATGTGTTGTTTAACAGAAGCCATTCRCTGAATATCTGAGGCCAAACACACAAATGACAGAGCAGCAAAATCTAGTTTCTTAGACCATGAAGAGCTTAGCCATTCTGAGGAAGGGGTTCCCTCAGGTGATCTAATTGTGCAGTGAGACTTCCGGTGCACCTTTTTCTATTGTTGCATTACAAGAAGGTGGGAGTCAGGAGAAATACCTTCATCGAGAAGTGTGGCTGTTGCTGATCATTAATGAGATATGAAAAGATTTCTGTWCTGAAATGAGCTTTTGTTTGTCATCCTTTCTCTGATCCAGGGGGACTCCATGGAGCTGGAAATTTGGTGTCTAGAAATGAATGAAAAGTAAGTGCGTTCTTCACACTGTGTGTGTGTGTGTTTTAGCTGATGAAATGGGGAAGCGTGCTCAATCCATGGTGATGAATGARCACATACTGGCTGTGTGGTCTGGGACACTTCAGAGGGAAGTCCCCTCTGTCTAGTGCAGCAGTCAAACTGTTTAATATTGGTGTCAAGAAAATAAACTAGTAATTTTATTCCTTCTTCATTCTTCCATTACAACTAGTATGCTTCCTCAGATACAGGAATTCATATCCTCAGTAACAACAAATGTTTTTAATACTGAAAAGATGTTTCTGTCTAGTAGAAGGCTGTGTGGTATTTTTCAGCAATTACTTCTACAACAGGTGACTAGATTGAAGTAGGACTCTTAGCGGGTTGGTCAATAACAGGTAGCCACACCGGGGCTTCATTTTATCATTTTGGCAATAAAACTGACATTAAACAATTGGCCCAGACTCATTTGGATTTTAAAAAATTAAAAACCAAACAAGCATACAAAACSAAACAACTTAGCTGGGAACAAAAGACTAATTTTTTCCTTTGTGTTCTATAGGTGTGACAAAGAAATCAAAGTTTCATACACCGTATACAACAGGCTGTCTCTGCTGCTGAAGTCTTTGCTTGCTATAACCAGGGTAACTCCAGCCTACAGACTCTCAAGGAAACAAGGCCATGAATATGTAATATTGTACAGGTAAAGCAGGATATGAAATTACCCATTTGAAATACAAACAGCAGAGATCTAGACTTGCACAGTGCAGCTGCAAATGTGGTAAAAAGGGATGAGTGATAATAAATTCAAATTACTTGTATTTAACTACTACTGATCAGTGACAGAAGAGAACTTTGGGCTATATATCGCCTTATAGCCTCCATCTGACCCATTGAAAGAAAAACTAAGCACAGGCTGTGAACTATTGTTGTTTGCCTACCATGTTGAGAAGAGTACAAAAAATCTACATGCAAGCACTGGTTAAATTGCTTATTAGCATCCAGTTGTTCAGTGCCTGGCCCGTATTTGATAAATGCCTGTGTTGCACATAACTGCAATGCATACTTTTGCAGTATAGATTCAGACTCTCTCCTGCTACTCCATTTTCAAGATGCATCCTCAGCTCCGCTTCCCGTAGTTCTTGCAGTTTACTCATCCAAATACTGAGTTCAACTCTGTTTAGCCTGAGATCTGACTGGCTTGTGGTTCATGGTTATCACCTTCCAGTCTTTGGTTTTGGCTTTGAGAAAAGTCTTTGACATGTTTGTATAGCTAATCTAGGTGATTCTAAATCTCAGGTTTGTTACCATTTGCACAGCTGAGAACTTAAAAAGAAATCCYAGCCATTTCTTCATTTTTGCCTCCATTGCTGGTTTGGCATATACTTAAGAGCRGGTCTCTTTGCAGCACAGTTAATCTTTTATGTTGTGCGATGAGTATGAGCTTTTAGACTCAGACCTGTCYGTGAAGTTTATATCACTTCACATTTTTGCTCTGAACTGTAGACTTGCCACAGAGGCTTAAAAAACTTAAAGAGAAATTTCTGATTAGACTACCATTTTATCTTCCTTTTTCTTTTTTTTTTTTTTCTTCCTCTGAAGTAGCTGGGAGGTCTTTTGCGATGGGCATTGTAGCCACTTCTTTTTTTTTTCTAAAGAGGAGAAGTAGTTCCAGCCTTTCAACTCAAAATTAAATAAGGAATAGGGATATGTATAGCATTATGTCCCCAATGGACCTAATACCTTTTCTTTTTCCTTTTCCTGCAGGATATATTTTGGTGAAGTGCAACTGAGTGGCTTGGGAGAAGGTATGATTAGGCAACACACACAAGCTAGAGCAGAACTGTTTTCCCTACTGGCTAGCCATTTATTACTATTCCTAAGTGCCATAAGGAAAATTAAGTCTGAGGTTTACATACGCTTTTTATCTGGATTTACCAGTGGAGGGTCGTGTCATAAGGTGACAGGTATAATGGTGGTACTTTGACAAAATCTAGGGTGATTGCCATTTTGACTCTAGTGATACAGAACTGAAATAAGAATATGGAAGTATGTTGATAAGGGGCAGGACTGGTAAAGGAGATCATGATCTATTCAGGAACAAGAAACACTTCAGAGCAATATTTCCGACCGAGATAGGAAGCAACATCAGAAGTCTTGTAGATGAAGCCTACCAGCAAGGCAACCTAGTGTTGCTGTTCTGTTATGGGTTCTATATGTGTCTTTGGAGTTCAGATTGCAAGGGATGATGGAAACACTATAGAAATAAGATAATGTAACCTCAGAATAGAAAAGTGTGAAACATAAATAATCAGTGAAACTGATAATCATTCCTTACCTTGTAGGTTTCCAGACAGTCCGTGTTGGGACAGTGGGTACCCCAGTAGGCACCATTACTTTGTCTTGTGCCTACAGAATCAACCTCGCTTTTATGTCAACCAGGTGAGAAGATGTGATCGTGCCAGAAACTGTTTTACAATAATGTACTATTAAACCCCTCATATTATGAGCTCCTAAATCTTTCCCTTCTGCTTAWCCTTTCCTGCTGAAATTCTCCTTCATGGAGAATACCCTCTCTCATGCTTAAGTCTTGCAGCAAGGGGAGTATTTGGGTAGCCCTGAGCCAGACTCTAGAACTCCAGATTGTTGATGCATGCTTGGAGTTGCAGGGCTGAATTGTAAAGATGCTCTGGTCCCATTAACAGACACAAGGGTTTTCTGTGAGGGCACCATGAATTGGGATGAGAGTAGAGAGMAAAAGCCAATAACACCATTGCTTGTTGCCTTGCAGGCAGTTTGAGAGGACCCCTCCTATCATGGGGATTATCATTGATCACTTTGTGGACCGTCCCTATCCCAGCTCTTCGCCCATGCATCCCTGCAATTACAGGTGAGGAAATACTGAGTTGAAGTCATGGGCCTTGGTGAAGGCATCAATTATGCCCAAATACAGAGCCTTTTCCACTATCTGCTGACTGCCTGGGAAGGGAGACTGGAGGATTAGTGTCAATCATATTGACATGGTTGAGCATATGAGGAAGGATGACATTTTTCTCCTCACGTCTGAAGACTGAGTGCAGCAAGCCCCAGTATTTTCCCAAATTCCTTACAGAAGCACKTGGACACAAAGGATGTTTAACCTCTGCTGCCTTTGGGAATTTGAAAGTGTAACAGCTAATCCTGCTGTAGAACTACRTGTCCAGAGGCATGCATCTCCAGGTGTTTCCACTGGGGAAAGATCAGAGTTTAATTTCTCTTTGTAGATGAGAAGTTTGWCTTCTCTAAAATGCATGTGAGGGCACTCAGATTGGGACCAGTGATATTGTTTGACAATGGTTCTGTAAACACCAAAGCCAGTAGCATTAGCTGATATAACAAAACCTTTAGTTAAAAAAGGAGAGGGAAGTGTTTCTATTCGGGGATAGAAGAGGAGCGCCTGGGGAAAATTAAAGTTTTCATACCTTGTTTTCCTCAGTTCTGCCAAGTAGATGAGAGCCCTTCATAATTCTCCTTTCAACTCCACCCAAATACTCTCAACCTCCCTGCAGCGTTTGTCCCAGTGTGTTTTCCTATTTGTTTGTTTTAAGGAATATTTCCAGTTAGAAAGCTTTTCTTTTCTTGCTGCTTTAGAGCTGGTGAGGACAATGGTGCAGTATACCCCTCAGTAGAAGATTCCCAAGAAGTGTGTACCACGTCTTTTTCCACCTCTCCTCCATCTCAGGTAAGAGAAACCAGGCTCYTTTTACTCCCACATAGAACAATCACTGTTAGGGTAGCGGGCATACTCCTACATCAACTACTGTGCAAACAGGCAGCCTCCTGCTGCTGATTAAAATTTAATGTGTGGGTTATTTATATCGTTACACTCTGAGTAAAACCTAGTTAGATACTAATTTCAACAAAATGCTAGGGGACTAGAAAGACTGAATTACTGAGAAAGATTAAAAGAACCGACTCCTGTAGCTGGGCTGAGAYGTGCTTGAAGAGGATAGCAGTGTACTTACACATTCACATACTGATACTGCAAGAGGAGGAATTCAAGTGATTGATGCCAGGCAGCGTAAGTAGAGGTAACAGACTGACATTGAGAAAGAAACACTGAAATATCAGGAAAATGCTTATAGCACAGTCATATTTTCTGCATTACAGAATGGAAAAGCAGGAAAAAGACAACAGCCGTATTTGTTGGACCATCTAAAACTAGTTGGGGCAGCAGGAATAAGTATCAGCAAACAAACTGGGTCATAGTATTRAGCTAGGGACTTAATACTCCGTAATTCCACCTACCCATGCAAATTTCATTCGTTTCAATTTTAAAATAAATAGATAATAGTTTCCTTCTGAATATGAAAAAACAGAAACTCCAATTCCTCCTTCTTTTACTCTCCTTATATATCTGACTCCGCAATTTTGTATTTTGAAGACTTGGCCAGATTTGCAGTTGTCCTATAGCTTTAAATATTCAGGAATGTCCTACCTTGTTGTCCAGCCAAGCAGATGGCTCTGCTGATCTTTAAAGACAATCTAAAGACTCTCAATCTCTTTTGCTGTCAATATGAAACATAGAATGAAGTGTAATTGGAATGCTGTTCCAAACTAAAAGAATTTGCTATGAGTCTTTCTCTGCTTCAGAGGAATTAGTATGACTGGTTTAGCAGAACGTATTCTACCGTATGAATGAGCTAGAAATGAGCTTTTCTTAGGAAGCATTTTTGTGCCAAGTGGATTTTGGGTGACAGGGCATCAGGCAGTGTTGAACTAATCAGCCAGCACTCATGGTAAGTCTGATGGAATAAAGCTTTTCTTATTCTGTGATACACAGCTCAGGAGATGAGTTTGTGGCTGAGTTGTGTCCTGCCTTTTCACAAAATGGGTTAAATGCAAAAGGTTTCATAAGGAAATTTCCACTGGTTTGCTCGTGCCAGTGTTACTTAACAGTAATAGTGTATGTAAATACATTGAAGTTGACATTTCCCCAGGGGACATGAAGCTTTGCTGTCACGGAGGGGAAAAGCTTTATGAAACCAGATGAACCTTGGGGATTCACATTAAGTATGAGCCTACATTCTTGCTTTTCCTGTGGCTCATAGTTGCCGTATGCTGTGCACTTATTTATAAAGCAATTGCCAGTCTTTGTTACCACAGTTAGAATTGCAAGGCTGTCTTGGCAGAGTGGTCTCTGAAGTAAATTAGAAGGGAAAAAAAAAGTTAATTTCTTTCTCCAGCTTTCTATATACAGCTTAAYGTGTAGGAAAATACTGGGAACTGTRTGGTTCTGTAGGCAAATTGTCCAAATCTCTGCCTGCCTTCCCRGTAGAAATGAGGCCTAACCTGCATGATACAAGGGAATAGGTGTGAGCTTGCATAGCACGTCTCTSTGTGTGTGGAGTAGCCCAAAATTCAGGAGAAAGTCTGGCCATGGGTAATACCCAGAAATGAAGCTTTCCKAAAACTGAAAACTGTTGGTAGGAAAATAACTGGGAGAAGGTACGGGACTGAACCAGATTTGGATTACCCTTTTTGCACTGTGAGACAGTGTTGACGGAGTTCTCTCTTCGCATCAGTGTGTTTGAATTGCACCTTAGCCTGGGTCCCCTTTATTCTAARGGTACAGCACAGATCTGCCAAGATAAGACCCCTCAGAGTGCTGGAAGAGTAGGAGTATGTATGGGTGGAGAGTACTGAAATACGTGTAATTTGTACATTCTGAAAAAAAATTACTCTTGCCTTTTTCTGGCATCCGCTCAGCCTTCTCCTTGCTAATTGGCTGGTACCAATTCTAATTAGCTGTGGAACAGAGTCTCTGGCAGTTACTTTCTGTCAGTGTTCACTGGAGTCTAAAATACTACCTGTGTTGAGTGGTTCACTGAGATTGGAAAACAGTCGATTTTTTACAAAATGAAGGTGCTTCTGGCAATACCGAGACTTCTGCTCTATGTGTAGGTGTGGCTGCTGCAGCCAAAACCTCTTCACTAGCGTTCAGTTCATCCAACTCTTTATAGTTCTTCTCTGAAGTCCTTCTCTCTCTCTTTCTCTCTCCCCCTCTCTCACTCTCTCTCTTTTCCTTGTTTCCTCTGTGTGTCTGTGTCTGTGCACAGTGTGTTTTTACTGTCACAAAGGCACATTTTCAGACCCCTCCTCCTGTGGTGACGGACACCTTGAAGGTCCCAGTGATGGGACTGGCCTTTTCACATCAAGTGAGTTGTCAATAGAATGTGCTATACATGGCCAGATACAGTTCTGGCATGACATAACAAATACAGGGAAGTACAAATTTGACAATATGGAATGTTTGTTGTGCATRGGAAAGGCTGGTGAACCCAAAATGGGCCAGGCACGTTACTGAGATCGGCTGCTTAAATGCCTTTGCAGATKAAGGTCTCCCAAAGACAAGACAAGCACCCCTAAATAAACAACAGCTGTTGCAAGGATTGTTAGTGAAAGACACAAGTAGTRAGGCACAGTGCTGAGTATTTTCTCTTGACAGAGAGTGTCCCTAGAACCTGCACAGTCATTAGTGCTCCATTCAGCTTAACTAGCCTCATGGGAATAAAAGTGCTGTTCRGCATTCAGACCCCTGTAAATGATGTCAGCATTGGTGCTGCTGGAGCATCACACACAGAGCTCTGGAAGAAGTGCTCCTCTTGAGGTCAAGCAAGCTAAAACAGGAAGGTTTTATTTAATCCRACCCGCTAGATTTCTACCTGGGGTATGTAAGGAACTTTGGGGTTTCAGTGCTTCCAGCACTTCATTCCTAAAGCAATCTCACAAGGGCTAGGTTCCTAATTCTCTTTACCTAGCACACTTATGGGACTCTGTTCTTTGGCTGAAGCTATTTGAACAGGCCTTGAAGATCAGCTATTTTAACGTGCAATGGGAATGAGTTCAAACAGTTGATAATGCAGTTGCTTTGGGGAAAAAATGTTAAATATCAGCTCTTTAGTAAGTTGATGATGGCATTCCTGCTTTTTCCAGTATACGAAACAGGCCTGTAGAGCAGAGCTTCCCTGTGACTGGATGTCAGTCATACCTTGCACAGCCTCCTCCTACGTGTGTAGGAAACCAGTCTTGTTTTCTTGTCAAGGCCCAGACTTAGTCTCCTGCAATAAGAACTTTTTAGAGTAATGACCTTCATTATTGATTGCGASGAAAATCTAGCATCCTTCTGCCAGCCTGAAATGCTGTGCCTCTGACTTTTCCTGTTCCTTCTGCAGTGACTGATGATTATTCAGACTGTGGGGCATTCCCTTTCCTCKCTCCTCTCCCTTTGCCCTTCTTGTTTTTTCTCTTCTTTCTTAGCTTTCCAGCTCTCGCCTTTCCTATCAGCCTGCTGCCCTGGGAGTTGGATCAGCTGACATGGGGTATCCTGTACTCTTTGCTGGTGGCTTGAATGCTGCACACCCTCACCAGGTACTTGTAGAGGGTAGAACAAGCGTGGCTGATACTGCAACCATTTGTGCCACTTGTACATCTGAGGGAGGYCTTGAAACTAGTGCATGCATCGGTATCCTGTCTGTCAGGAATGAAAAGCATGTAAGGTAAATCTAGAGAAAGCACAGCTYGCACAGGAGCTGGGAATTGGCTCCTCAGCATCCCTGATTTTACTGGGATAGGGGTCATGTGGAAAAGAGAGCAGGCACCAGACCTGTTTGCCTGCACCGTCGTGTGACTGATTCCAAACTTTGCCTGTCCTACAGAGCTGCTGCCCCTGTAGCTGTCCAAGCACAGCGCTGGAGCCTAGATGCGGGACACACTGACAGTCCATATTAGCGTATTTGCATCCGTTCATCAGACAAATAAGCAAAGTTGACAGAAGTCTCTTCCTGCCTGTGATGTTGGCGCTGCACAAGTTTTGCTGACACAGTGATGGTAGAATAGACTAGACTATTTTGGTTGGAAGGGACCTRCAACAATCATCCAGTCCAACTGCCTGACMRMTYCAGGGCTGACCAAAAGTTAAAGCATGGTGTTAAGGGCATTGTCCAAGTGCCTTTTAAACACTGACAGGCTTGGGGCATCGACCACCTCTCTAGGAAGCCTGTTCCAGTGTTTGACCTCCCTCTCGGTAAAGAAAYGCTTCCTTTAAACCTCCCCTGGCGCAGCTTTGAGCCATTCCCAGGTGTCCTATCACTGGATCCCAGGGAGAAGAGCTCAGCACCTCCCTCTCCCCTTCCCCTCCTCAGGAAGCTGTARAGAGCAATGAGGTCATAGCAAGAGGATAAGACTTATTCCGCCCMCACACACACTTGAAGCAGAGGACCTACGGCCAGAGAGCTCTGCAGTGCAAAACAGGCCTGAAGTGGAGAGGAGTAGAGTAGGAAGGGAATAAAAAAGAGTTTGTATTGTGGTGATCACCTTCTACTTGACACCTCTCCCAGCCTCCTGGGGGCTAGAGTCCAGTCATATGCCAAAAATGCCACRACTTAGTCCCAGTATGACGGAATCTGCTCAGTATTGCACTGCGGTGTTGACCTGATTTTGCGATCTCTAACTTGACCGTTCATCTCAGTTGATTGGTCCAGGCAAAGAGGGGGGAGTTCCCCCAATTCCKAGCCAGCCAGCACATGGCACTCAAGCTGACCAAGAGAGGATGTGCACCCCACTGGATGGAGTCCACTACTCAGCAGCTACTCCTTCTAGTAGGTAGGTTGGTTTTGGATGATCCACCACTTGTGCTAGCCCACTTATAATCCTATTAAGATAAAACTTTTTGTTTTCCTCTTTTTATCTATTGTTTGTAGCATAACTACTGTCTTTCCATCCCCAAAAACAACTAGCAGCTTTCTCTGATTGGGGCTTTTTCAGCTTTTCTCCAAACAATGATCTTACCCATCTACTAAACACCTGCTAGTCACTGTAACATCCTTGCAACTTCTGTTATGTCAACTTTAACTTTATTACCAATTTTATCTTTTTTTAATCTCTATACTGGTTTTGCTGATTGTAAAACAAGAAGATGAAGTAAGTTCACAAGCGAGTCTTAAATTCTCCAGAGACTTAATGTGAATTGTTACCAAAACCAGTTGTAGTTACCACAGATCTGTTCACTATTTTAAGAAACTTCAGGCACAAAGTTACTTAAAAGGAAACAGTGCAGCCTCAAACTGCCCTTAATCACCTCCTTCTCAGATAATTAAATCCTTCTTTTTTTTTTGGTCACCATATTTATTTCTTGTGAAGTCTCTCGTGGGGGTCACGTAGTTCTGAGTCAAATATCTTAAGCTATGAGGAAACCAAAAATCATAGCATACCCAGGAAAGTGCTAGCGCAACTATCTAAGTAGTCCTCTTGCCAGAAGACTCAACCATTTTTTTTTTGGTTTAAAGTTCTGAATACCTCTGGTAGGAAAAAAAACAGGTCATAGAAATAACTAATAGCCATGCAGTGAATTAATCGTACTGGCAGCGGCTGTTGTCATGTATTAGACTGCTGCCTTTGTAACCTGAGTGACAGATACAATTCTGGTTCTTGCCCTCACCTCCTGACAGATCTGCGACTACCGTATTACTGAAAAAATAATAGCGATGAACAGGAATTGCTGTGAATGTGCACATTCCGAAGTTAAAAGTCCATCTCCAAAAAGAAAAGCCTATTTCAGTTGGCAGCAACTTTTCACTCAACTAAATAGTTTGTTCAGCTTYAAACAAAAATCTGATTCCACAAATGTCCCACTCCCCTTTTGTGCTCGTGACTRAGGAGGAAGGTGTGGTACAAGGACAGAGATTTCTGTTGTCCTTCTTCCAATACTCGGAGTAAACCCAGAAAAATGAAGGAGTCTTATAAAGCATGTGATTTGTCTATATTGTTTGTACCATAAGTCACTAATTAGTCTATTTTCCTCCCCAGCGAGGACACAGAAACAGTATCAAACAGCAGCGAAGGGAAGTGTGGCTCCCCACATGACCTTTTGGAGACCATCTTTATCCGGAAGGTGGGAGCTTTTGTCAACAAACCCATTAACCAGGTAACTAGCAGTAGATCTTCTCAGAGGGCACCATAATACCCTGCTCCTCCCATCTGTCCCCCCCMCAGAGGAGCAAACAGCACCCCCATRCCAGGGCAACCCCRGAGGCAGAGAGTGCATATTCCTGCCGGCTGCATTTCCCTACAAGGTCTTGTCATAGGCTTGTTTTTCATAAAATCCTTTGGGGATGTGACAGCCATTGAATTTGCCCCACTTTGCGAGCACCCTATTTGAGTGTGGAAGACTTGATACTCCACTTGGGTCTCACAATGATCTGCCACTACCACAGGTTCCTAAACTGGAGAAGCTGGTAGCAAGCCTCCTTTCCTTGAAGGGACATGCAGTAGACCAGTTCATCACTCGTAAGCAAGCGTTTAAGCTCAGCTAGGGCAGCTTAGAGATCTGCCCAGTTCYTAGGGCTGCTCTTCTAGGCCTTTTGGATGGATGAAGGACAATTGTTTGAATTTGTAGCAGTTTGTTAATCCTTGYCTATATTATACAAGAAGTATATAAGCAATCCCACCTCAGGGTATGTATCTGCGTTAGGTCAGCCGAGTACAATCTCTCTRTTTTATGCCTTTTAAATGAGGTTGTCAGCCTCCTGCCTAACCACTGACGCGATCTTGGGCAATTTTTAGCAGGCCTGACAAAGACTTTCAATATCCTTTTCTGTGCTGGCTAAGCAGAGCATCTTAGTGAAATTCTGTTTGCTGAATCTCCTCAGGTGACCATGGCCAACTTAGACATTCCTTTTGCCATGTTTGCTCCCAAGAATGTTGAGCTGGAAGATAACGACACCATGGTAAGCCTCTTCCAGAGGTATAATATTGTGCCTTCTCAGCATCCCTTATGCAATATCCATGCTACTCCCTACCTTGAATACACTTTATTTTTTGAGCAAAGAACTAGTTACTCAGATTTGTTTGGTTTCAAGAAATTTCCCGTGTTGAGTCTTGGGCTCTCTACACATGCAAATAACAGSATGTGTTTATTGTCCAGCCTCCTAACTGCCCCACACCGTCACAATACACAGACAGAYGTGATCATAAGATCAGTACTCACCATCTTTGATTTCTTGGGCAGGTCAATCCTCCTGACTCCCCAGAAACTGAATCTCCTCTACAAGGCAGCTTACACTCGGAGGGCTCCAGTGGCAGCAGCACAGGGAACACCCATGATGACTTTGTTATGATTGACTTTGTAAGTGCCCTCATCAGTACTCTCACCTGCATCTTAGATGGGCTTCAGGTGCTGGTGCAATGGCAAATGATGTAAGCGTAGTTTTCAACGGGAGTGGGAAAGACCCATGATTCACAGTTCCAAACCAGAGCTTGACAGTCCCAAAACTGCAAAGACACTGATACTCGGAACCAACAGCTACAAATTAAATACTCTTTTCAGTTCCCTACCAACACCTGGGCTTGGCATCCTCTCTCTAATGCCTAAAGGAGCCAGATTCCAAGGAAATGCTCTTTTCCAAGTGCTCAGGCAAGCACAGATCTTAGCTGTTCTTCAGTTATTTAATCTGCATTATTGCAGCAATGGTTGTAATGCCAAGATGTTTACTGATAGCAGGTAATGGCTTTACCTGAGATTATGGCAAAAGGGAAGCCAATGTCTCTGAATGGGAATTAACAGCAGTATCTTTGATTCTAGAAACCAGCATTTTCAAAAGATGACATTCTTCCAATGGACCTGGGGACATTTTACCGTGAGTTTCAGAACCCCCCTCAACTCAGCAGCCTCTCCATTGACATTGGAGCGCAGTCCATGGCAGAGGATTTGGTATGGAACCCTGAAATTTCTGTTTGTGGGAATCATACATACTTTATAATGCTCTCCCTATTCCTAGTTTGAAAAAAGTCWTATCTTCATAGAATAGTTYGGGTTGGAAGGGACCTTTAAAGGCCATCTAGTCCAACCCCCCTGCCGTGGGCAGGGACATCTTCAACTAKATCAGGTTGCTCAGAGCCCCGTCCAGCCTGACCTGGAATGTTCCCAGGGATGGGGCATCTACCACCTCTCTGGGCAACCTGTGCCAGTGGTTCACCAGCCTCATCGCTTCCTTCTATCTAGTGTGAATCCACTCTCTTTTAGTTTAAAACCGTTACCTCTTGTCCTGTCGCAACAGGCCCTGCTAAAAAGTCTGTCCCCAGCTTTCTTATAAGCCCCCTTTAAGTACTGATAAGCTGCAATAAGGTCTCCCCGGAGCCTTCTCTTCTCCAGGCTGAACAACCCCAACTCTCTCAGCCTTTCCTCATAGCAGAGGTGTTCCATCCCCCTGATCATTTTCGTGGACCCGCTTTTCGTGGACCCCCATTTTCGTGGATCATTTCCTCTGGACCCGCTCCAACAGGTCCATGTCTTTCCTGTACTTCYCAGAAGAGAGACCCTGCCCAGAGGGGATCCCTCACTTACACACACCGGACAAACGCAGATTTGTTTGTGGCACACCTGAGCCTCTGGAGCTGGGGTGTTTATCTCCACGCTGAAAGCTGCTGCCACATGCTTGCTGCGGCTGTCATTGAAACCCCCGACACTAATCCTACCTCTGACCTGTCAAACTTAGTGGCAAACTAGGGCTGCTCTTGCAGCCTGAGCAGAGGTAAAATCCTGGTGTGGCTGGCGAAGGTCATGTCTGGGTGAGTGCTGTATTGGGCTCGCAGGCATCGTGACACACTGAGGGGGAGGAAAGGAATAGCAAAGGCAAAGAGCTGCAAGTGACTCAACGAAGGCAGTGCCCTGAGTGGGTTATTGTGCTGCAGCCGGTGGGGGGGGGCTCGCACACGGCGAGGYCCCCGTGCACCCACTGTTCCTGCAGCACAAACACACCTGGCAGAGTGCCCTTCTCGGGGTCCTCGCTGGAGGCTGCCAGAGGACTCCTGGTTTTGTGCATGTGGGAAGGGGAGCCCAGAGCAGTGGAGGGGGATTGCATGACTCAGAAACAGAATTTTTACCTTAGAGTGTGTGTTTAAAGCTTCCTTTTATCTGCTGTGAATGAGCCTTGATCTGCACCCTTCTTTACCCTTCCAGGACTCGTTACCAGAGAAGCTGGCAGTCCACGAGAAAAATGTCAAGGAGTTTGATGCCTTTGTAGAAACCTTGCAGTGAAGCTGCTTTCCAGTTTTGCTGCAGCAGTTCTTCCTCCTCAAGGCATCCTGGAGAATGACGTCAACAAATATCTCTRTCATCGCCCCTGCTCTGCCTTTTGTCTCACTTTGACTAGTTCCTTCCATCAAGWGGGCTTTCTTTGATTGCTCTCTTCAGCAGCAGGTACAGCTCATCTGCTGATTTTCCTCAGCTACACCACCGCATAGTTCTGGACCGCTTTTCCTGCTCACAGTCAGTTTTGAATTTAAGACTTCAGTAGGGACACAGGAAGTCAAACTCCAATATATGAAACATTTTCTCCTTAGTCTCTGTTCTGTGTGGAGGGGCTTTGTGAAACGCTGCCATATGCTTCCTCCGAAGGTCCTATGGTGTAAGTTCCCTAGGTATAGCTTCTTGCTAACAGACTTTTTCCTCCAGTCTCCGATCCTGTTAGAGCATAGAAAGCTTTGGCTTATTTCCAGGGTCTGTGAGTTCAGCAGATTCAACAGTTTTAAGTCCAGGACATCCATTCTRCAGAACGGGGCATTTCATCCTGACTTCAGTGTGAGTGCCTGGAGCCCAGGGAGAGACGTCAGCTTTGGGACCTGTGTGATACAAGTTACCTTTTGTTTTCCTGCTTCTGAGGAACTGGGTCTCTACACAGTCCTTTTGCGTGAGGCCTTCTGTTACGCGGGCTGATAAGCAGGAGTGAAACTACAGAAGCGCTTTCCACACTTCCTTCCTGAGTGTCCTGACACTCGGCCGTGCTGAGTTTACCCGTGTTGGCTGTTGGCAAGCCTGCACGTAGCAGCTGCGATGATGCTGAATTCATAGTCTCTGCTTCTGAAATGTAAATACTAGGAATCCTATTTCTTTAGGGTTATGTAACTAGGAGTCTTAGTCCAAGATTCTTTCCTCTAACCCTTGCAAACCTTCCTGCTTTATGGTTAATAGATGATCTTAAGAATCAAGAAATATTTATTGCTTTTAAAGAAACCTATATTTAAAAGATGTTCTGTTTTCATGTAGTAGTGCGGGTCATTCTGCCCTGGATCACTGCAGACAGCAAGTGTGCCATGGAACCCTGGCCAGTGAGACTGGTCTCTCTTTGCAGGAAAATATCCAAGATATTTATTTTCTAAGACAGACTTGATTATTCTAATATAATACTCTGTTTTGGGGACTATGTGTCCATTACATCCAGTCAGGGCCCACYGATAGAACGAAATGCACACAGCAGTGGAGTGGGGTGGCAGGGACTTGGTAAAAAGCTGTATTCTGATAGGCACGGATGAATGTGCAGTGTTCTTCAGCCGTTCAGAAGGCAGCTTCTTTAAAGAAGCACATTTTTGGGGAGCTTATGGTACTTATTAATCAGCTGGCTTTTGATTAGCTGAAACTTTATTTTTGTAATGATCTGGCTATCAACAGTGTGACTGGCTGGCAGCGCTCTACGGTTGATTCGGCTGTTGTGTGTCTTTTGCCTGATGTAAAGATGGGAGGAGAAACAGCAACACTAAACAGAAACTCAGATAAGGTCGGTCTTCTTGTGGTTCTCTCTCCTCCTCCCATGTGTAACTAGAGTGAGCAACTGCAAGACCCCTTACTGTCCTAAAACACTTTGTTTTCTTTCTTTCTCCAAAAGTGGGGTTATGTCGCCTCAGTACTGAGGAACCATCTTCATTTCCTTGGAGTGGCTGAGCAATCAGCCTTCTAATTAGTGCAATGGGGCAGCTCCTTCAACTTGGCTGCATTCTTAATTGAAAGAGATTGCTGGCAGCTGACAGGGGAACCCCACCTCCTCTCTGGAACACTATTTCTGTGCCACTGCTAGAGCAAGGAACCAAGTTCAGAATCGAGCTTATTGTGAGGTCAGAGCAACACAATGCTTTGAACTTTACCAGCTTGTTTGTTGAGTGATGAGTTCGGTGGGAGGCCATGCGAGCTCTTAGAGTTTAAGAGCTTTATTGAAGGAGAGCCACCCACCAGCACCTTTTTAGCTTACTCAACCAATTCAGCTTTTCAGCAACCTCACACAGAAATTGCTTAGTCTTTGCAAAGTAAGATGCACAAACATTTAAGAAAGCTTCCAAGATAAACAGCTCACAAGAGGGCTTAAGTTACATGGGCTTTACCAAATACTTGATCCCCACAGCCAGAGCCACCTTGTTTTACAGGTGGAAAGAGTTGCAGAAGGGTGCAGGAACACAATTAATGGATCAGCTGGCTCTCACCTCTGCTCAGGAAGTTGGTCTCTGCCACCTTGTAGGAAGTAGCTCAGACAGATGGTTGCTGTCACCTTTCTCTTACCATACAGGCTGTGCTTGGGAGATTGATACCATCTGGGCTGCAAAGCAGCAGAGATGGGGTAAAGCGCTGGTTCACACTGTAGTCACGGAGAATAGACTGGGTTGAACTTCATCTAGCCAGTGCTACTGTTGTCCTCTTCTCACGCTGACAAGCTAGGGAGTTGGCAGAAAGCACGCCATTCTCGCTAATCCCCTCCAGAAGGTCCCCTGAGCCAAATACTCGTGCTCATTTGTTGATGCAGTTCCTAGTATGGCTACAGCTCCCACATCTCGTAAGGCAGAACGTCGGTGTGGCACGTTTTTCTCTACTTCAAAAGGCTGGAAATTTGCCTATATAAGCTGCTAGTGTTGAGCTGGATGGCCATAGCAATAAAGAGATTCTCTAGGGCCGAGTTACGTGCCTCTTTCCTGGGCATTCCTCAGTTTCAACACGTGGTTGCTACATCTAGGCTCTGAGTTCCCTGACCACCGCACAAATGCTCTGCTTCAGGAAAGATCGAGCTGCTGCTGTGGCCTGCCACAGATTGTGTTATGAAGGCTGTTTATTTTAGCAGCTGTCTGCTCAATTCTATATTAAGGACAGTATGTATGTAGCTGCTGATTTACAGATACTTTGGGTGAAGGGGAAGGCTCCTAAATTGTATTGTTTTGGAAATAGTCTCCAATGTACTTCCAAGTATTCAAAGAATTTCCAATAAAACTTTTACGTAAGCAACACTCTGTTTGTGCTTTTCTCCGTGCGTACTGACAGGTCCGGGATAGTCACAACCTCTCGCTCTTTCTCCTCCAGGAGTCGGGATGGTCAGTGAGTGCAGGACGGAGCAGGTTGCTGCCTCCAGCAGAGAGGGTAAAATGCACTGGTGTGTTACACTTGGAGTAATCAGCCAGCAGGATCCCGGTGGGACCACCTTACTGGAAGAAGGATAGCGAGGAAGAGACAGAACAGGCGCCTGGCTGGTCCCAAACGCAGGCATGGGGCACAGTCACACGGTGTTTGGCCCTGATGACCTCTGCGGTCTGTCGGGAAACCGAATTATCTGGATGTCCCGCCCCAGCTGAAATATTAACTTGTCTCCAAAAGAAAGGGGTAGGAAAAGAAAAAAAAAACAACCACCAGCAGCATTTGCATTGTACTTGGTTGCTACTACATGCTTAAAAGGAGCGTGGGAATGTTTTGATCTGATAGAAGAGTCAGAGGAGACTAATAAGATGCGGAAAGAACTAGTGTGGGTATCCCAGCAGCAAGAAGAGCTGGTGAAAGAGCATGCTGCTCGCAGCGTGTAGTTCATGCCTGTCTGATAACTAAACTTACCAGCTGTATTCTAGTGTTGCTTGACGTTAACCCTATATAACAGACAATGCCATGTAAGGTGCTAACACCTTCCCTTTAAAGGAAGGACAAGAATGTAAAAATCTATGTGTAAATATAACAACGGCTGATTTAAGCTGCAGTGCAAAGGGTGTCTGGTTATTACAAAGAAGAGACAGTGGGTGAAATGGCAGGAATGGAAAGTAAAAAAAAAAGAGAGAAAAATGACTGCATATATTGGAAGCTTCTGTGAAGGGAAATATTCCAGCTTGAGCAAGAAGGATGACTATTAAAAGCAATCTTTTCTTAATCTTATCTTCAGGAGCTAACACAGTAAACCGAGTATCCCATTGCAACCTTATGGATACTGATCTATCTACATTACGTGCGTACATATGTGTGTGTATTTATGAGCATCATTTCATGCTCTTACAAAGGACACTGCACAATGTGGGGAGAGATGAATTGCTGGCAAACTCCCATAAACCATCTTGTGGGATCTGAGCCTTACTACAAGGCCTTCAGTATCTACCCTCCTCACCATGTCACCAGTAAGACAAGGGATTGGAAAAACCATCAGCAAACAAGTGAAAAAGTAAACAGTCCTAGAAGGATTATTAATCACCAAGGTCGTGAACAATCAAATACCATCCAATTGTGAGCCTACTCTATGTATTTATAAAAATGTTCTCAGAATAATGTCCTTAGGGCCACAGGGCAGCTACCCGTGAAAAACGCATCCAGTTGCAGTGCTGTTACGTACTGTCCSTGCGGCTGCACACAGCGTGCGTCCTGCCCACCGCAGCCCCTGGCAGGGGCAGACCCGCCTGCTCCCGGGCCCCTCCGAGGCCAGAGCAGATGTGGCCACAGCACAGCCTCAGCAGCAGCTCGCTGTGACCGAGCCCAGAGATGGCACCAACGGCCGCACTCGCAGGTTTGAGCTATTGCCCTGTCGTCAGCACRCTAACCACGCTGGCCCCGTTACGGGGGGCAACGCAGTCCAAGGGGTGGCAAATCATAGACTGCAGCCAGAAGCACCATCCACATTGAAAAAGCCCCAGAGAAATAATAAGTAGTAAACCCCTCAGCTCTAGAGCTGAAGTACTGCCCAGTAAGTTACAGCAGGTAATAAATTAATAAATCAGACTCCAAGGACCATATGCAAAGTATTACCTGTGAACAGATGCCAAAAATACCTCTGCCTTCTAGTATACGGCTGACAGCTTGTCACGAGTCACGCTGAGTAATGTCAACATGCGGAAGGAGAACTGGCAACACTGGGAAGCCCTTAATTGGACAGCTTATCATTAATAAAAACTGAAAAGCGGCACACAGTTTTAGAAATGCAAGTGTTAACGTCGGCATTAACCCATCAGACGACCAGGCCAGTAGCCAAGGCGCAGGCTACTGCCCGATGGTGATGCTTTTAGCTCCAGTGCTCTCTGTTCTCCTCCTATTCCTGTACCCGCTACTGGGTTCACTTGTTGCTACACTTGTATTATTAATTGTAGTAATCACTTTGCACATAAGAGCCTTTCTACTAGCCAAAAAGCTTCCTGATGTAACCAGCAAATTGCAGTGTCTTTAGGAAAATGTCGTTAACTGTATGGTGATCAAGGGGTGGAGTGTAACCTAACCAGAAAACTACTGTACATCGAGGAGAGCGATCCACCTAAGTTGAGATGAGGAGGAGGCCTCTGCTGCACATACCACCTGGCCGCAGGATAAAGTCAGCYCGCTCATCCTAACTGGGGAGCCTGCAGGTGGCTCCCGCTTGGCACTGGTGATACCACAGCCTGTGCAGCTGCCCGGGTGCGCCTCTGGGAAAGGGCAATCCTAGGGAGATGGTAACATGGAAGCCCAGCTCTGTTCAGGAAAGAGCCAAACTTGCAATACTTCATTTTTGTTTGAGTTCTGTTTCCAGCCTGAGGCTCCTGCAAACTAGTATTTCCTCCCAGAGTTACTCGCAGTGAGGGCATTTCATACTCACTTTCCTCCCTGTCTGCACGGTTGTGGCTGACAGCATAGCCAGCCTTCCTGCTGTTTCTTGTAGATGTGCCATAGCTGCTGCCACTTGACAGACACACCTGGATCTGGGATTACATTTTTATTTTCATTGAAATACAAAAAGTGCAAACTGTGAAATATAAGATTGGTGCAGATTAGAAGGAAATAAACAATGTGAACCGTGAAAACCCCAGCCCTGCACCTGATGAACATCAACAGAAAAGAAGGCAGGGAACACCAGCAACAAAAGCAAAGCCAGAAATTTTGCACAGGAGCCCCTGTGCATAAGAGGAARCGGGGACCAAACTGGCCCTCAGCTCTCTCTCAAATTAGCAAACGTTGCCACAAGGCATCCAGATGGCCCCAGCCCCCCCCCAAAAGCTCTGGTGTCAGTACACAGCTTGGGCCAGGGAGCGATCAGAGGCCATTAAGACAGCAGGAGGCTTAGCAGAGGGGAATGGTCTAGGTGCTAAAAAGCAAGAGGGTTGAAGTGGAACAAGTACCCCCACAGGGAGAAATGGCTAATAGCTAACCTGAAAGACGAGCCAGGGAAGAGACCCTCGGGCAACTACAGCAAGGAGAAAACCGCCAAAGACCAGCACCCTGACCAGCTACTGCCCCCCACCTMTACATGGCGGAGAAACCCAGCCCCGCCAGCGCCCGCCTGGGTGAGGAGGCTGAGGGGGCCGGGAGGGAATTTAAGCCCCTGGGCTTGGCAGATGCAGGCTCTGGTGGCCACCCCCCCAGGGCAGGCTGCAGGCRGGCCCAGGCCGGTTCCTTGCTCAAGTCCCAGGAGGGATATTTCAATACGAGGCATTCAGGAGAGCAGACGGCGGAAGCAAAAGCAACCCTGGTTACTGTGCCTGCTCCAGGGCCCCCGGCAGCTCCAGCATGAGGAGCAGCAGAGGAAAGGGGATATTTACACTGGGTCCCTTCCAGGATTTGCAAGCGCTTTCCCACCATGAGCAGTAGCAGCTTCCTGAACACCCTCCGAATCTGCTCCCTGCAGGCACTGAACTGGAGCAGGCTTTTATCCCTGCCTGCAGGGCATGCACCAGTCTCCATTTTGCTAAAAAAGGAAACATTATTTCAAGAACTCACTTTAAAAAAAAAAAAAAAAAAAAAAGCACCCACCAAATTCCAGCCGGAACATGGACACTCGCAGCAATCCCTCCGGAGCTAAGCTCCCCCAGCACCGCTCCCCTCGCCACTGGGCAGGGAAGGGGCCCTGCGGGGCTGGGCCATGCCACCCTCCGCAGGGAGCCGGGGCTGCGCGTGGGGCCAAGGCCTCGCACCCCGGCACACAGGCGCTTCCCCTTCCAAGTTGCCAACCTTGGGCTTGTTTGTCCCAGGAGAAGTTCCCTGGGTTTGCCTTGCCTCTAGGGGATAGAAGCGAGGCCAGTGTCAGCTGCAGATAGAGTCAGAGCACCAAGT
This sequence comes from Oceanodroma leucorhoa, assembly GCA_030449065.1. NCBI lineage: Eukaryota > Metazoa > Chordata > Aves > Procellariiformes > Oceanodroma > Oceanodroma leucorhoa. The sequence continues at coordinate 3,307,346 of JASVER010000065.1, forward strand.
CTCCCCCCATACTGAAGCCTACACAGAGCGGGGTGCCTGCAGGGAAAGGGGGGCTGCACTGGGCTCTCTCAGCCTCCGCGCCCCTCCCGGGCTGTCCAGAAAGCCTTGCCTCTTAAAACAAACACTGGGGCAAGTAGACCTCTCTCCACACTGTCCATCCCAGGGGATTACTCCTCCACAGCACATCGGCCCTCCTAACTTACTCTAGCAGAGATCACAGGTGAATTAGGAGCTGCRTATCTCTACCTCCAAAACATTTATTTGGTTACTGCTGCGAATGGTTCAGGCTGAAACAATTCATATCCTGGCCAAACAGGGAAGACTCTTGGAAGAGGGAGACTAAGCAGCCTTGTAGCTTCCCTAGGGCAAAGTCCCCCAGCATCTAGAAGGGATCAGATCCAGCCCTCTCCTAGAACATCTCTTGCTCCAGCCTCAGTAATGCTCAGTTTCTTGCTCACTGTTCCCACCCACGTGTTGGTGTGCCTCCTCCGAGCCAGCCGGCTGGACCTGCGCTGCCCCGCAGAGCTGCCCGTGTTCGCGCCCAGCCCCATTCCGCAGCTCAGCAAAAAGAGCAATTTCCACAATTCCCGCAAGCAGATGTCACTTATTTTGATTACAACCGGGGCACTGACTTTTGCTCAGTGTTTAAAGGCAGGCTAAAATATTATGGAAAAGCAAATGCTATTTACCCAGTAGCTTTTTCCAAATTAGTTCTGCTTGGTCCAAAAGATTTGTCCCTGTGGCCAGATGCAGCAGGGAGGACTGGCCCAGGCACACAGGGCACAAGATAYAAAGATGTAACACAGCAGTGAAGTAAGGCTAGAAGTTCCCTGCTAACACCCTGCCGGGCCCAGGCTAAGGAGAGGGATCTCTTTCAGCTCAGGTCACGGGAATGCTGCAACCCAAAACCGACAGTGATGCCCTAACAGTATTGCGGCTGCTTTGGGAAGGTGCCAGGCCCACCCCGCTCTGAGCCTGCCCTGCGGACAACCCGATCTCTCCAGCCATGCCCAGGGCACACGGGATGCATCTGACCAGGCTTCCATGGTAGGATGGAAGGAAGGTATGAACCGAGGAGGAGACGGGGCAAAGGCCCTTGGCATGGAATARCAGTTCCCTCACAGCTTTGGCACATGAGTGCTCAGCACCTGGGCAGAAATTCGTAATCCAGGCCTGSTGCACCCCGGGGCGAGGGTTAACCCCAGTCTCTAGACCTTCCCTCAAGGCCACGCTCTCTGTTACACTGTGCTGGGGAAAGTTCTGCTCAAAAAGACAACTAGCCAAGGCGGTCTGTGCCAGTCAGCACAGATAGACGTGCCCGATGGAGAAGAGGCCTCGTGCTGCTGCCCCAGGGAAAGGCAGTGATCCTCATAGTGTTCGGCAGCTGAGTGCCACCAGGGCACTTGCTCCCCGCCATTCAGGCTCACCAGCTGTCAGAGGTGGCACAGCCAGGTCTGGCATGAACCGGCGGGAGATGCTGCGGGAGGGACAAACACGCCTGAGCTGGGTAACTGTGGGAGGCACCTCACCCGCTACACCCCAGCAAACACTGAGTAGTATCTGGAGTGGGTGACCCCAGAGAGGTTTGGGCTAAATTCACCTTCCTTGTATTGGAGTCTGACAGGTAACGCAGCCCAGGTGCCGTGAGCCTGTCCTTCACTTGCCTGCCAAAAGCATGGGGTCTAGAGTGGTGTTGGCAAGCGCAGGCCACGCTGSTACCTGAAGCACAAGGGCTGCCTGGCTCCCTTCCCTGCTTCAGGTGCCTCTGGGGAAAGGCAGGATGCACGTTCAGTGCTGAGAGATGGCACCTGCAGCAAGAACCTCTCTGCCCCAAAACCCAGCGAGCCTGCCCTAGCCCAGACAGCCCAGCTGAGGCAAGGGGGGGTGAGCTGGGGCTCTTGGGAGCTTAAACAAAAAAGATCTTTGCTGAGGAAGGGACCAGGAGGGCAGAAAAACTGCATGTGAGGGAAGGAGGAAAGGAAGGCAGGTCATCTGATAGGGCAGCAGACTGGTGATGAGCCCTGGAGGAGCTGCACAGACTGGCAGGTGGGTTAGGACTCCACTCAGCAGCCGGGAGACCAGCTCCCCTCCCCATCCGGAGCAGCAGGTCTCCTGCTCGCTTACTTACACACTTTCTCCACCATCTCCACAGCCCTCGCTCTGCTCATCACCCAGAGGATCAATGGTCCCTTTGCACTGGAGACAGCTTGGTCACAGCTCCAAGACAAGGTGGGAAAGGAGGTGGGAAGGTGGGCACAGTGTGCTGGTGCGGGCTGGCCTGGATTCAGGCCTCCACACCCTCAAAGAGCTCCTTCTGGTGGTCCAGCAGGAACTTGGTAAAGGTATTGATGGGGTTGATGGCTTTTAGGGTGATGGCTACATCTTTGGCCCACAGCAGATTTGGGCCAAACACAACYGCCAGGTTGGTGTTTGTCATCTTGTTTCTGTCACTGTGAGCAGAGACCTGTGTGAGAAGGAAAGAGACCGTTGTAAATCCTACAGAACACAGCAGCTGCCCTCTACCCTCCCCAAAGCCAGAGYTGACAAACTCCCAAGGGCAAATGGGAGGACAGAAGCTGAAGGCCCAAYGCCAGAAGGCAGCTGGGGGAAACACACATGACATCCAGCATTCAGGAGGTGAGGAGCAGTATCTTGCCATTTGCCACTATGGCTTAACCACCAGGCCATATCRTAACAATAGGACCAAGAGCACTGTCAGCCAGTATCTCTCCAGTCCAGACCACCGCTCAAAACAAAATGATCTTCTTTCTTGCTACAATAGCCTTGCGGTGGCTTCCCTGGCAGCAGGAAGTTTTGTAGGGTGGATCTGAGACCCCTCTTCTAGACTAATCTTCTACTCGGATATTTTGCAGTTATACCTCCACCCTGGGGAGCTTTCAGCCTCCCTGGTGCAGACCACATGGGCTTAATGCCCGCCTGCACCTCTCAGCGTTCTGAGAAGCAGCTGCTTGGGCTAGTTCATCATGCTCATTCTTGATCTCTGTRTAACAAGAACGTAAGGTAAAGAAAGGTAATTTCCTAGCTTGAGACTCATCTCCTCTCAAAGGAAAAGAGGGAGCAGGCAGTCAAAAAGCTGATGCAAGGCACTGGCAACYGAACTAGAATATGACTGCCCGCCTTTGGAGCGGCTCACCTGCACCAGAAAGGCTGTCAGTAAATGGAGCACTTGGTAGTTTTCTTCTGGCAGAGTCTGGAGTGTTTTGCGAACAACATCCACACGATTCATCTCCTCCACACCTAAAAATCAAGAGAGACAGGACAAGCAGGTCCATGAGGAATCCTCAGCACCCACCCCGATGAAAGCCCTGTTTGCAGTCACAGGGTATCCCATGCAGGACTACCCCCCCTGCCCCCAAAGATATCTTTGCCCTTGGCCGGCGCAACGTTCAGGGAGTAGCACACTCGTGTTACAACTCACTCTGGAAGCTGACAACATGGCTGTAGAGGCCAAAAGTGAGGAGGGGCTCAGGTAGCTCCCTCAAGAAGGTCTTGAGAATCACAGCAGCGAGGTGGACATCTTCATACTGCTGGAAATCTACAGGCACACCTGAGAAAGTAGAGCAGAGACTCAGTGCTCACTGGCCAAAGCAGGACCTCCCCCAGACAAAGAATGGGACATGGTGGTYAGAGCCCAGAACCAGGGAAGCAGTATTTTAAAGAAGAACACAAAGAGGGYACTGAAGCACCACATTGTCTAACAGAGTGGAAAAATGTGTCCCAAAAGCATATGCAAAGCACTGCTGAATCCAGCACGACATCTTTAGAAGTCATCAAATGAAACAGATGACCAAGTTTCTTCCTGGTCATCTTCAGTCCCTCTAGTATAACCAGATTAAGATGGTATATCCCACCCTGAGAAACAGGGARATTTTCAGGAAGGAAAAGGGCAGTGAGGGGAACGTGAGTGGGAAGGAATACGCTTTCCACACAGCAGAAGTATCAGATGCTTCTCCCTTGCAACTCAGGTCATACCCTGATGGGGCCTCACCTAGAGGCCTATCAGAGAARGAGAAGAGACGTGATGGACTAGTTCCAACACAGTTCCAGCTGGACAATAGTAGTTAGGGAATGAGAGGGGCTCTGCTGAGTTTGGGCACTTACCCATGTTGTATTTTTGCTGGACCTCCCTGACAACCTGTGTATTTGCTGATCTCCGGAAAATCCCCTCTGTAGCAAGAGCTGTGAAGTGAGAGCAGATGGAGAAGAAAGATCAGCCATGTGAGAATCTCTAAAAATGCTGGTCTTAACAATCCTAAATCTGTGCTGTGGGGCCTTCAGACAGATGTCAACAAGTCCCTTTTTTAGAGTACGGCAATTCTTTCTGCTTCCACTACCAGGCAAAGGATCCAAGGAGCATTTTGCAACTCTTATACAAGTGGGAGTATGGACGACTGGAARAAAGAGGTCTTCTTAAGCCCTGCTCAATCTCTCTTGAAGGCTAACTCAMTAGTTCAGGCCTTTACACCTTATTCTAGACTGCTGTTCTTCTTTATCTTACCACACTCTGGACGGGAACTTGGGTGGAGGAGAGGCCACTGACATGGAATTAAGAGGGGCTGCAGCTTCCCCTGAACACTTACCATGCTCCTGCAAATGAGCAATGGTGTCTCTGACCACCAGAGGAACAGGAGACTGATCAGGGCTCTTCTCCCTGAGGCTGCRGGAAGAGACAAAAAGTTACAAATGACTGGTCGTCCCTGCCCTGCATGCAGCCCCTGAGTCTTGAAGTTGCCCACACAAGCTCTTCCACATAGGRTCTTGCTATCCCAGTCCCTGGTTCAGCCGTTATTCCAGCCTTCTCTCCTCTTCACCCATCATGCTACATCATTCACKGGAGCAAGTATGAGCTCATTCCTACACCACAGGAATATTTCTCTATCTTCTGTAGAAATCAGAGCCTGTAGATGCCAGGGTAAAGGGGTTCCCAGGAGGCAAGGCTGCTAGTTATGCATCAGGTGAAAAGGGTTAAGCTTCCTTTTTCCTTCCCCATAGGAGCAAGGGCAGAAAGAAGCTGACACGAGAGAAATATATGTGGGATAAGTTTACCCACCCCACTCCTGGAACGGAAGCTATATCAACCCAATGGCTGTCAGGGAAGACCTGGTGATGCCAAGGTGTTTGCTGCCACCCTCACGTTCGATTGCCTATACCACTTGATAGCACGGAGCTGTTCACCCCTCTCAGGCTACTAACGAGCTCAGGCACACAGCACCACAGGGGTTACATTTGGAAATGTTGTGTTGAAGCTGGGGAATGTGTTCCCAGATTGCTTCAGAAGATCTGTCTGGCCACACAGTACCGGCTCCTCCTCGTTCCCCAGGGAGGCAAAGTCACACTCAAAGTTAAAAATACCTTCAACACTTAGCCAGTATCACTAGCCCTTGCCAGTGTCTGTGTTTGCCTGTGTCACCATGCAGGAATGGGGAGTGGAAATCAGTACAAGGGTGAATAGAAGTGTTTTTAAAATAGAATTTACGATATGGAAAAAACTAAGAAACAGATCTGCAGCACTGCTCAATCAAAATAGCRTAGCTCTAAAGACACCTCCATCAGCCTCCTACAGACTTCCTTCGCTTAAAGGAAATTTCTAGCGGTATAGAGCTGTCCCCGTGGCCCTTATTTTGCTCCTCTCTTAGTGCCCCTGAGCTGCAGAAACAATCTCATTCTAATTTAGATACAAYCTAACCAGGAATCAAGAGGGTGGAACTGAACTGAGTCAGTCAGGATCTGGACATGAGCGCACAGTTCCTCAGAAGAATGATTAAAGCTTTGCAGGAAGTCTGAACTGCAAGAATTTCTACAGCCACTTTTGCTGCTGTTCAGTTATAAATACAGTGACCTCATATCAAGCAAGTCAGGGCAAAAGCAACACAACCCAGAGATACTCACTGCTGGAGCGAGACTCCAAACTGCTGGTTTGGCAGTGGTGGGCGCGGAGGTGTTGGCTTCTGGGGCACTTGTGAAGGTTTCTGCAGGGATCTCAGATATTCATCGTACCTGTGGCAAAACACAGACTAGTAAAAAGCCACTCCACCTCCCAGAAAGAGCACGAACCCAGCGCTGCACGTGACCCACTGCACACYCACTGGTAACAGCTCCAGCCTAGCATGGCTGATTCCACCTATGCAAAAACAGGACAGGCAGCTCTGGAGCACAGGGGCAACAAGAACAAACATCTGGTTGCCAGAAAAAAGCAGGGAGAAAGGAATATCTATCTGGAATYAGGAGCTGGAGTAGCGGGGGATGACAGACAGGAGCCCAGGACAGCACTGCTTGTGATGAGACAGTTGCGTGYGTGTGCGAGGGACAGTGAATCAATCTGGTAGGACCGAGATTGCGGCAACTTTAGGAAGCYCCAAAGACAAGCTGAAGTGTGCAGAGTGCCACGAGCTCCAGGTCAGCGTTAAGGTCAGCAGCCTGCAGAAAGCCCCTGAGGGGTGAGTGGGAGAGGCAGGATTGGTGCTCCACTGGAGGAGGAKTTTTAACTCAAGGTTAGAACTGGGCACTGGGGCCAAGGACACGGTGGAAGGAGCACGGAGAGAAACAATAGTCTTTAAGGCAATTTGTCACCACTCCCTCCAAAACCACTGCCTGAGTGGAACAATCTCTTCTTCCCCTTGCCAGAAAAGTCCTCAAAGAGCCCTAAGCAAATGGGAGACAGGCAGCATTCTCACTTCAGCACTTGGCTTGGGATCCCCAACTGTTCCAGCTTCACATACTCCTCCAGCTCACTAAGGAAGTTCACATAAAAAATCTTCCGTCCAAACTTAAAGCTGAAAAACAAGAGGAAAGTAGGTATGTGAGGAATCAGGAAATCGAGTATCAGAACGGACTTCTTGCAGGCAAGGAGAGCAGGGGTCTGCAAGAGACATCAAGGGGGCCAAGGGGCAGATATGGCTGAGCAGCAGAGACGTCGCCCACATAGCTCTCCAACTCCATATATTCTACCAGGAGATGCCAAGACTTTCCAAGTCACATTAGAAGTCCTAGCAGCAGCAGGCTCCCTGAAACGCTGGTTTTCTCCTTCCTAAGTTCAGCAGTAGGCTGGAGAAAGTTTTGGTTTCAATTCTTTTACCGAGTTAGGATTTCAGCATCAACACAATGAATTAAATATAATTTGGACTGATGCTCTCACTTCCTTTTTCATTACTAGCAGAGCCTGCAACGCTTTACTTCTACTTGGCTGGACAGAAAGGGAGCAGCACAGAGCTGCAAACCCTGTMGGTTGCCCAAGCAGTACTTCTTGTGTCTGAATATTTCTGAGCTCCGAATCAGGAGGAGATAGCATATGGTGAGAGACTCCAGGGTAGGCTCGGCAGCCTGGGCTCATCTTGTGCCCCACTGAGAACGCCTCATTATTCCCCTGCAGCGTGAGGATGTGGGTGAGCCTCCTATAGTGCTTCCTACCTGATCAGMGGCTTGAAGAGAATCAGCAGGGTCTTGATGAACATGGTTGGGTGCACAATATACAAGGCTTTGATGTTCTTCTTGTACCTGCCAAGAGAAGCTAAGTAAGGATGAGCTGCACTTTAAGCAGAGGAACCAACCTTTCCACAAGATTAAGGCATCCTGGGTGCTCCATTCCCTTTGCACTGAGCCTCGCCACTCCCCAGCACCCACGGCCTCTGCTCTCCCCGGCTTCGTAGCTGTGTCAGGCCACTCAGCAGCCTAAGGGCACGCTCTACTGTATTCCAAGATTCGCTGAGAAGCAGTGAGCAGCCTCACCAGGAAGCAACAATTATACCACGGGGCTGACACACTTGCACTGGGTCCTCGTTTTGCTGCCTGCCTGTTGGCCTAAAGGATGTGACTACAGAAGGGGCYGTTTATCCCATGATTCCGCCCGCATTAAACAACCACCCACCTCCATAAGCAGCAGAAATAAGTGACAGTAAATTATGATCAACAAGCTACATGGGGGGGGCTGGGAAAGATCTATGTTAGGCTACAGAGCAGCATGTTATACCCTTGCTTGCTGCAGCCTTACTCACTTGCGATCAAATTCCCTRTAGGCATCCCGCAGCCAGCTCAGGGACGGCTTGTTCTCACTGGTCAGGCCATGGTGCAGGTACACCAGTGTGTAATCACTCTCCACATACTGGTCCAGTGTGAATTTCAGGTACCTGAGAAGAAACAGCTGCTGAAYGCACTTCACGCTCTGCCACAGAGAAGTTCTTCCTCCCTCTGGGACTCATTTTTGTGTGCCATAACAGAGGATTTGCATCCCCAGCAATGGAGGTAAGCACTTTRGGAGGACATGTCCAGCTAAAGAAGTTACTGCAGATAGATCTGGCCCCAGGAATCCAGCACCTGGGARCTATGTCAGGCTTAAGAAGTTAACAGCAGCCTTCTAAGAGAGTACTCACCCCAGCAGTTTCACGTGATCAAGTTGATGACTTGGGGGCATTCGGCAGGCACTGAACAAAATTACTTTCCTTCCATATTTGTCATCACCTGCAGATGAAATTTCAGAGATTACAGGGAGTTTAAGATCTACATTGTGCTGTTGGCAGTAAGGAGTAGTCAGAGAATGGGAAACCACCATAACAAGGCAGAAGTCTGGATTGCCACAGCTGCCAGCAAAGCTAAACCCAATTTTCAGCAGAGTTACCATGGGCCCGGTATGGAAGCAGAAACCTGAACACCAAGGGCCTGCCAAGTCAACAATGCGAATGGAGAACAGAGTCCATGCTCCAGCCCTGAGAGAAGAGGAAGTATTGGAAGCCAGGATGCCTTGGGGCACGTAGGGATGGAGGTCTCAAGTACAGAGCAGAGTGCTCAGAGCATTAATCCTGCAACGCTGCCCCTGGGCACKGCTCCTGATGCACGTGTGCCAGGGGAAAACTGCCCCTCATAGGCACAATAACCACTCCTTCCGCCCTGCACACTGTCCCAGACTAACTGCTTGTGGTCTGGTGTGTTTGTTTCTTCCTTCACCTGAAGCTTAGTCCTGCACACAGAACAAAGCCATTTCATACCCTGGAAACCAAGAAATTCCTAGAACCAGGGCAGTCCCAGCCACACCCCAGAGATGAGAAGCAAGCATCATCATAAGCCTCTTCTACAGATGGACCAAATAGGGCTGCTGGATTCTCCAGGGGGATTGCAGAACAAGCTGTTCACTGCTTCCTAGATTTTTCATCCACAGAGATATTTTTCCAACCTGAGCTGGAAGGAGCTGCAAAGTGYGGCACMACAAAGCATTCCATGTAAAAACCCAGYAGAAAACAGTCCCCATCACACTGGAGCCAAATAACCCATAAAGCACCCTCATCTCRGGGAGGACACTCCCAGCCACCACTYGAGGCTTCAGAGGCAACAAGCCAAGTTTTCCCCAAAGCGAGTCTTCATACGTTGGTGGACTTTGGCCAGCAGAGACCTCAGCCCCATGAACAAAGCCTGAGTAGATGGGCATGGACAAGCTTAGCAGACATGCTAKGGGAATTGAGAGATAAGTAAGAACCAAGTCACAAATCTTTTGGACACATGGAGTTTGAGGGAAAGTCTGGTTCTCTCCCAGACACAACACCCAATCCATTTCCGTAAGGATGACTTGCTCTTTAGCACCAGTGGAGATGAAATGGTTCCTTTAGTGTGAAGGGTTAAAGTCTTCCCATCTTTCTTGCTACTCACCCTGCTCCGAGAGCTATGTTATCTTGTCAAGCAAGAGGAGTATGGAGCAGTGGAAGGGGCTACTGAGGTTATACTCAACAACACCCTCCTTCCTCCCCGACAGCACAACCATCTTATACAGACCACAGCACAGAAAAGCAGCAAGGATCACGACTTAGGCAGGACAGCCCTGCAATACATCATTCCTCTTGAAATAGATCCTCTTCCCCACACTGATTTACAATATTCAGAGCGTGCAGCCATTTTCTCACCTTTGCATGGGCTCTGGCCCTCAACTACCGCTTGGTTACACTTGCCGTGCAGCAACTGATAGCTCAGACTGAACCCCRGAACAGCAAACCTGAGGTTTCTGGGAAGGCTGCCTGTTAGTAACAGATGACCACTTGGTGCTGCAAATGGCAGCCAGAGAACTCACATACACCAGCCGTGACATTAAGATGCCACTAACCCTCTTCTACCCCCATCCTGGCCAGAAGAACAGATTCTCTTGCTACTTGTTCACTTACATTTTTCCCTTCACAAGTCCCATTTTCAAGTCACTCACCAGACAACACAAGAGACAGAATTTACTGATGCACACAAGCCAGAACCTCTACAAAAGCTAGGGACACTGAGGCAGCACTAGGTACAGACCAGGAAAGGGGTGGCRTAGGCCATCACATTGACATACACATGCGGAGGCAAGGGGCAATTAGGGAGGACGCATGACCCAGAATGCAGGACTAGGAGAAAGTGATGCAAGGCTCATCTGGAACAACCAGATACAGTCACAGCCAGGCCACAAGACCAACATCACATTGCGTATCCCACGGTAGCCCACTCTCTGCCTAGCCCAGAGTTTCTTGGTAGCTTGCTATGAGCTTTAGGGCTGGGTCTAATGCACATAAGCTGTCTATAAAACAAAGGTGCAGGCTACAAAGTCCTGGGCAGGGAATATGGCATATTGTGACTCTTCCCAGTGGTCTTGAGCCACTCATATGTCTCCATCTGGAAGACAAAGGGCCCTGCTTGCACAGAGCAGCAAGAAGATGGTAGCATCTGAGAATCTGCTGAGTTTTGTACTGATGAAAGAAAATGGTCAGAAAGACTACAGAKCTTTGCAGATCATAGCTCTGTGCTRAAGTCAGAATAGGTGCTATCTTCAGTTAACTGAGAGGCTGCATTTTGCACCAGAGTGGATGGTCTGAGGGCCAGAAGCAGATTGCAAGCCTGACCAAAGCAGGCCTTGGTTGTGAAGAACTGCAGTACAGCACCATGTTCGTGCGATGTTGTGGGCGGCCACACACTCAGCTCCGGCTCTTGGGTACTGATTTCCATCCCTGACAAGTCACAAGTCAGGAACCACATAGCTTAAACACCTTCCTCCGGAATGACCTTCCTCCTATGGCAGGCCCTATGCAAATTCCAGAACCTTGTTCCTTCCATAGCCTTGGTGAAAAGGTCCGGGATCGCTGGTAAAGAAAAAACAGACAATCCATGATTCTGCCAAAGGGGAGATGGCATGTTTCCCCTGGATAATTTCCAGGGCCAGGTACACCAAAAGATAATCTATATTCCCCTGGATGACTGAAGAAAGGAGTGGCCCATTTTGCCTTCCAAATCAGAATGAATTTATGCACGAGACCTACACAGGAACCAGCATGCCCATTACTGAGTTCTGGGTTTCACACCAGTTTCATCACACTGAGCTCAGCCTGTCAGCACAGACACTTTCAAAACAACCAACTGCCAATCTTGTTTCCACCTGACATATATCAGATCAGCCTGGTTCCTCCAGACATGACAAAATTCAGCATCAAAGCTGAACAACCAGTTGTTTCAATTTATAAACAAGAACCTAAAGCCCATTCCATGCATTCTTGGCTGTCGAAGGCAACTGCCTGCAGGTGGCCTCTCTGCCTCCGACCGAACAGATTCTTATCGCGTTTGATCTTTCCCAGATGCTCCATCCCTTGTACTGTTTGCCTTCCCGTTTGCAATATTAATCTTATGTATCTAGGTTTTCACCCTTTGTTTACAATTGCAAATAGCTAAAGTTTCCACTGAACACAACTATAGACCATGAAGTAATCACTCAGCTTCTCAGGCTGTCTCCTACCTCTCCCAGATGAGGAATGCTCAATAGTTAACAACAAACTAACAAAGAAGCAATTATATACCATCAGTACTCACAGAGCACCCCAACAATGTGCATACCTTTGTGAGTAAGTTCATACATAAAAATATATTTTCAGTCTACACTGGAATTAAGCTACTTCCCTATAGGATGTAATTCAGATTATTTTTTTTTTTTTTGAGAACAAAGAGCAAGACAGTAGCCAATATGCAAAGCCTCTCCAGTCAAGACAGCTGCTCATCTAAGGAGATATGAACTTGTAGCACTGATGGACATGCTAATTCTCCTGAACATTGTTATGGTGCTTTTAAGGCCCAAACTCAGTTTTTCCTCTCACCCGAAGAGCAGCGTTTCCAGTGCACTTCCGAGACAAGGGGCAAGGAACATCATTGCTGTGGTTCCAAGCCATCAGTGCAGGACCATGCTTCTAAAAGGGCTGAAGTTTAAATGTTTCAGATTGAAACCTGCAGCAATACAAACGTATCAGAGCAGAAATTCATATCAAGGGAGCAGTACTGTCCTGAGACAGGACTCTCTATTAATTGAATCTGCACAGCAAACACGGAAAATACATGCTTGACTTGCAATTCCTCCTATGTATTTCTGGGTATTTCTCCTGAAATATATCCATTAGCCTTTATGCCATGATTGGAGGCTGTCGTACTACTCACTGGCAGCATAACTGCAGGCCAGGGACCCTGCTCATTCCTACCTTCATCAGATACCCTCAGCTGAGGGCCCACCTCAGTGAAAGATTCAACTGGGAATATCCTGGTACTTTGGTACTGAAAGAATGCAGACGGATAAAACTTGCCACCAAAAGCTAGTGTTATTGGTAAAACAGCAAAGTTTACAGAGTTCAGGGTCAAGGAGAGGACACCACTACCTAATTCTGGAACATTACTACATAAGTTTCCCAAAGCTTAGGACGTTTATCAGAGCCACTGTCAGTAAAAAAATTCTCTAATGTGATTTCAGGTTCCTGCCAAGCTTATGACACAGCTGGGCAGTGTTTAAGTACAGTAGATTTTAGTTGCCTGTTGAATTCCAAAGTGGATTTAGCCCCTCAGGCAAAGAAGGTAAGGAGCTCAAAGTAGAAGTATTTTAATACATGACATCTTCCACCTAGATATACCCAATACCCACACACTGCCAGAATCATAAAGCCTTACTAAGTGACCACAGCTCTAACTGATACAAAATAGACTAGAGGGTCAGATTAAAGAATGCAAAATGGGAAGATGCCTGAGAGCACGGCAAATGGGGGAGAAGAGCCCACGTAATGAGGCAGTGAGGATCAGCATTTCCATGGACTGTGCGAAGGTCTTGGCGTGCTGTTCAGAAACAGCAGAAAGAATTTCACACCAAAAGAGGTTTTCATCTACRTTGAGAAGTGTGAAAGCACCGGCAGCCAAATTCTTAAGGCTTGGGACTGAAGTCCAGAGAGTATTAACAAATGCTCAGCAAGCACAGAGCAGTCTAGCACAGATTCAGGCTAGAATGAGGAACAAGTTACCAAAACACAACATCTCTGCAGCCAAATGGAGAAGAAATAGATAACAGTTGCTTTCAGCTGGAGAATCCAGTTTAAGCGCCAGCTGCTTAGCATGTCAGCRCAGCAGCAGATCACATGAAGGAATAGGAAGCAATCCTAGGATGAACTTCCAAAGCACACATGACAACGAGGTAAATCTGAGGTCAAACTGAACTGGTCCAAGCAGGCCACCACCAGGACAGATGCAGAACAGGATTTACACTGAGACCCAAGAGCCCCAAAGTGCCCAAAGTAAAGCCCACACGCCAAATTTGGCTCAGATGATTCTGCTGTGCCTGAGGCAGAGGTGCAGCCCTCAGACGACAATTTTGTGCAGCCTTTGGACTCCTGAAAAGTTGCCAGTGCAGCCTAAGGCTGAGCAAAGTTTGGGCTCCCCTGAGACAGTCCAGCTACAGGCCACGATCATGCTAAAGGAATACCATCATCTACAGTACCGAATGTTAGTGCCACAAAAAATCTACCTACCTGGTTGGGCCCCATCAAGTGCACCCTGGTCTGGAGGAACAGAAACAAAGTTATAGCAAGCCAAGCTTCGCGCCCTTTCCCAGAAAGTAATCTTGAGTATAAAGTCTCAGAGTCTAGCCAGATTGCCGCTGGGATGCATTTAGTTGCTGTCTTGCAGCAGTCAAGCTCCTGCTATTTCACCTTTCCCCCATGCTCCTCTCCAGAGCAACCTTATCTAACAATTAGAGACTGTAACAGCAACCCATGATTCCCGAATCTCCTTCTTGAATTTGCAACTAATTCTGTATAATCATGGTCAAATTGCTGGCCTTTACTGTTATAATTCTCCTCCCACCAAAATGGCAACTGCCACACTGCCAACTTTTAAAAGGGTTAAACGCAACTAATTCTGAATGTCGAGGTCCTTTGAACAACTTCCGAAGCGTATAGAGAATGGCATCATACTGTATGAATAACACTTCCAACAGACTGTTCTGCAAGAGGCTAAATTTCACTAATAAGCTGAAGACAGGGACAATTTAGATCTTTAACACATCTATAGCTTTTTAAAAAAACTTAGTAGATTCTGAATGAAAAAAAATAAACTGCCAATTAGAAAAAAGAAAAAAGGTTTCTCTGGGCAGGGAGGGGTCTATGAAGGCATTTATTGCCATGCCCAGCCCCTTTCCATCACTCCCACAGCTCAACAGACCCACATGGGCCTACCAAGACAGGAACCTGAGCAGAGCAGGACTCTAGAAAGAAACTCTCCATTCCCTTGGTCTCCCTTAGAAACTTAGAATCCCTTAGGAACCCTCCATTCCCTTAATCTCGCATGTCAAAACACGGTGCACAAGCTGGGCTTGCTTTGGATGGGCCCAGTTCTACAGCAGCAACTCATCATTCCATATCATCATACAAATACTCTTTAAAAAAAAAAAAACAAAACAAACAAACAAAAAAAACCCAACCAAAATAAAAAGTCAAAGCCAGAAACCACATCCAAAAGCAGCAGAAATGCAGGCACCCTGTATTGATGGAGCCAGTAATCACGTACCATCCTGGAAGGGAAAAGGACCCTTGCTATCAGAGGCCTTTGCTGAGCCCRCTAGCCACCAAAGACACACTGCAACATACTTTCAACAGAAGTTTTGTCTGCAACTTCTASCTTCGCCTGCTTAGCGAAACAACAGCTACCGGTGCTCCAAGTTTGATTTGACCTCCCCATGTCAATCACCGACASCAACAGCAAATCATCAGCACCAGTTACAACTTTGGCATCTGCAGCCAACAGGCTTTTCAGGTAGGTTTGGTACCAGACTCACCGTTGAAAAAAAGATTCACTGTTGAAACTGCAGTTTCACTCTAGTAACGTGCAGGAAGGTACACCCCCAGCTCTCCACCTTGCTTTCACACTTCCATCGCAGGTCTTACGCGCGCTAGCATCACGCCTTCTCTGCGAGGGCAGCCCCGCAGACTGCCAATTAATGGTGTGAGGCAGCAGATTTCCCACGAAAACTAGCAGAAACATGCTCTGAGCTTCAGCAAAGCTTTGAAGTCACTGGGCAGGGACTACACAGCTGAAGTAAATAGTGATGGCYGCTCTCTGACAACTGCTACATCAACTTCCAGCCTCCACATCAGMTGAAAATTCATCCGCCAATCATATGTTAACCCCACTTTTCCTATCCCAAAAGGAAGCAAGCCAGTTATTGTGTAAAATGGGAATGCTGGTGCACCTCATAGCTATAGGTTTGCATATTGACCACAAAGGCAAGACCAGTATTTCGGACTGGGCAGAAGAACAAGGAAGGAACACATTGCCAGAGAGCTGCCAAGAGCCCTGCTCTTCCCCCACAGTCCCAGGTTTCCAGCAGGCACTGCCATCTCCGGAGACCCCCTTCGGACTGTTATTAACTATCTGCCATATTCTTGCAATTCAGCCTCTGCTGAAATTCAAGGCCAAGATTATGTCACCCTAGTCTGCCTCAACCCCAAAGGAGATGGAAGCAGCACCTTTGCCATGTAAGAATTAGCAGGAGGATACAGAAACTCTGAAACGTAACAGAGATTTGGGATAGTTCCTCAACAGCCTTCAACCAGAAGCCTGYGCTTCCTCCAAACGCTATGTGATGTGAGCAAGGAAAAACCCACACTTTGCAGAAGTAGTTTGTGCAGTGAAATCGAGCTGCCTCTGCTCCAACTTCTAGCCCTGTGTAAAGACAAATTTCTCTGCTATAATGGTCACAAAAAGAGGAACTTGGAGTCAAGAAGAACACAACCACACAGAGACCTCTCCAGAGCCTGCGTAAAACACTCCAGAAACACACACTTTAAGGCAGGTCTGAAAGGATAGGCAGAGTATCACCTCTTTCCTTCGGAAAAGCATTGAACCCCCGAAACCAAAAGAAGGTTTCCCATAGTCTGATTCATAACAATGCCACGGTACTCCCTCGGAACTGTGGCCTGGATGCCTTTTGCTGCCACCTTCCCATCACACACCACCGCACGGGACAGCAATGACATGCCTGCTCCTTCCCCACGGACAGCCTCTGCCAGGAAGATCCCAGCCCCCAGAAGAGACAGGAGCATAGGGCACAAAGGAGACTTCCCATGAAACTGCGGCACTATTTGTAAGTGCAAAACAAACCCAAAAACCTTATTTTTCTAGAAAATTCTGCAAAATGTTTTTCAATATTATTTTCCTTCTTTAGGCCAGAGAGCCAGGATATTCAAATCCAGCGTGCCTTGAACTGAATCAGAAATTAAGGTCGGCTAGAAAATGAGCGCGCTAACTTTTTGTCATCAAAACTGSGCTTTTAATAAGTTATTAACAACATGCACCCATCCCACAAGAGGCAATTATTTTTCCGACCACACAGGATAACCCTGGGATCATGGAGTTCAGCCYGAGGATGGGAACCAGCCTTCTGCTTTTGTCTCAAAATAGCATCATCATCCCAGAATATATTTCAGGGAAGGCAGGAACAGAGTTAGCCATATGGTTTCTGCTCTGAAGTGCAGAACAGGGAAGGACACAGAAGAGAAAGCTCATAAATCAGCAGGATGGATAAAACTACCCTCAATCTGGTGCCATTTGCTAATATTTACAAGAGAACTGGGGTGGAGCTATTTTGTCTCAGGCTCAGCATGAGGAGCGTTCATTGCACCCGAAGGTGCTGACAAGCACAACTTGTCAGTAAAGCCAGATCCAAACAGTTTCGTATTAATCCTCCAGTGAGATTTTGATTCTCCAGGCTACTTCTAATAGGATTTTTCCAGATTTTCCCAGATTCTTTGCCTCCRACAACAGCCCAGAGAACATTACCCTGTCTGATTCTCCAAACAGTTAACGTTATTAATTATTGACCAAGAAAACTGAACAAACAGCTTCACCCCAGAGCCCAGATTACAACTCAGGCCCCTTTGATCAACTTCATAAATCCTGCTTCCAGGAGATGAGACACCAACGAGTCTCAAAACTATGGGGCAGCAAATCCACTCTCTGGAGCTGTGCTACTAGCTCTTCCAACGCCAAGGAAGGCACTGCACCACGGTCTGTGTGGGGGACCACCACAGGCTTTCAGATAAACCAGCTGCTGATGAAAATTAGCCAGGAGCAGCCAACAACAGAAGCTTCTCTGAGCTGCTTCTGCACTATACAGAGGCACGTCAGGGACAGAGATCTCACTAGATACACAAATTTAAACCAGGACAGGGAAGAGATCTCTTTCAGAATGCAGGCACACCTCCCAGTCAGCCATCATACCACCCCAAAATCCTTTCAGGAAGTTAGATAATTCTTCATTTGCTATCCTAGACAACGTGTCAAATGGCTGCATTCCAACAGCCACTGAGACACACCTCCACCGGAGTGATACTCTGTTCAGAGAGCTTGGGAAAAAAAATATCACGTTACCTCAGAACAGAAATCCCGCAGAAAGTCTGGTGCTTACGTCAGGAGGCAGCACACAAAGTATATCCTTGGTTTGGGCTGACATTCCAGTCTTATCAATGTCTCTGATCTAAACTCTCTGCTAAGCACTTTGTCTGAAGCTTTGTCTGAAGTGAACAACAGCATCATTTAACTCACCAGCTCCCAGAGTCCAGAAACACCAGTCACCTCTGCCATTCGCATTCCAAATATTCTAACTATTATCACTGAAATGCTGGAGTCCACACACCCGTCCCTTCCCAGTTTCAGCAGTAGGGAAACCAGGGTGCAGACCTCTCTAAACCCCAGTCCTGAAACTCCAGCCCCATGGAAAAGAAGGTTAGTAACACATTTGCAAATGAAAGCACTTGTGGCAAATCTACAAGACATAATGSCCCAAATGCTAAACACCTGGCCTGCCAACCTGAGCAGCCAGAGGCACACAGGAGACAAAGGACAACAAAGTTTTGAGTTTGCCATTACCATTTTGTTCCCCCAAAGATGTAACATGAGAAAGAAAGCTCATTCTAGAAGACAGCCCAGAAAAGAATGATGGCAGGACAACTCTTACCAAGGTAAGTGCCTGAGAATCTTCCCTCTGTGGTCAAACCGTGCTGCAGAACAACCCTGAAACAGGAGGACTCCAGCTTGTGCCTCTGTTTCGCTGCAAATTCACATGTGGGGCAGGGACCAAGGCACAGAGAAATGGCAATAGGAGGGGTAGGAGGTGGCTACAGATAATCAAGGAGGAAGTGTGATTCAAGTCATAACAGGTTGAAGAGGCGCCTTTTTTTTTTTTAAACAAGGAAYGCAAGACAAACTGGGATTACCTTTCCCTCAAACTTACCACAGCAACCTAAAAACTACTCCCAGAACTTTTTCTTATGGAGGTCCCACCAGTAAATCGACGAGGATTAGTGTAATTAAAATAATATGGATAAGACAACCACACAGAGAAAATCTGAATGCTTGTGACCCTGAATGATCAGGTCGTTCCTTGCACTGGGCCACGGGCCTATTCCCCCTATTTCAGATTTTTGYAAATGCTGTTTCTGGACAGGATGGCAAGCTCTGGCCATTCAGATGTAAGAGAGCTGCCAGACCTACTGTGGATTACTCAGTCAGYGGAGGACCTTGCAGCTGTACTGCATAACTAGGTAATTTCTGTGGCATTATCATGCAAAAACCACATCTTGTGCTCAGTCAGGGGCCACATCTAAAACAACTCAGCAAAAGCAACCAAGTCCTGCTAATAATATAATCAAGACAGTAAGAGCCAAGAAGAAATGCAAGTTTAACCGAGGTCAACGGAAAATCACACCTATTGCAAACATTCAAGAAGTTTGGTGCTCCTTCTCTTTATGACGCCAGCTGTCATTGCCACTTGGGCCTGGCACGTAGCAGATGCCCCCACAACCCCATTAGAAAGACCCTTCCTCAGCCCAGCTGCAAAGACATCAAAGGGGAAAACAGAAAGACCACTACCTGCTACTTCCACAATGTGGTGCCTGGCAATATCATAGTAGGGATCATCCCACCGCAGGTGAGTGATGGGCTCAGGGGAGCCTTTGGAGTCCTCTGCACAAAACACAAGGAACAAGAAATTATAAGAAAGGATCTGGAGCACCTTGGCGAGGGGTACAATAGAGAGAGAGGGATGAGAAAAAATGGCTCTTCAACATGGGAGGGACTAATGTATGCATCTGCCCACCTCGGAAACCCACCTTTGAAATTCTGAGTGGGCTCAGAGCAGCGACGACTTCAGAAGAGACCTGTGAATCCTATGAGGTCCCTACGTGTCCCTCTCAAAAACATCTGTTCAGATGTGTCACAAACATTCACAARGAGCAAAACCCAAATGTCAAGGGCACCATCATGGCTTTTTAGAGCAGGAGGATCTTAACATCATCCCTTGATGGATGGCCATCCTATATGCCCTTGAGCTAATTTCCCTGACCTCTTTGGGCCGCAGTCCATAGCACAGGATTTCAGAGCAACAACTCTGATCTCCAGCCCCACCTCCCACATGGAAGTTCAAGACCCTTCCACTCAGGAAGGCCAAACTATYCTGCAAGAGACCATAACAGAGGACACTCAAGGACTTAACAGCATGTGTGTACTGCCAGCACCAAAGTGCAGCCAGCCACAGGTCTGAGAAGAGTATATTTACATCAGCTGGCTCTGAGCTTTTTAGTGCTGTTCAGTGGCAGGGCTAATTGACTTGGGTGTGGTGCAAGATTAATGTGTCTATAAAACTTGCAAATGGAGCTGGGGCTCTCTGTATATGTAGATATAACCACAATGCTGCAGGACAAACAATTCCTTTTTGGCCAAAACCCAGACCCCAAACAAGCAGGATACTTACCTGATTTGGGAAAAGCAGGGGCTTCATCTGCTGGCCAGCTCTTATCATCTATGGAGGCCAGTTTGAGCTGGCTGAGGGACTGGTTGGTATCATCCAAGTTCAGGTCATCCTGAAGCTCCGAGAGTGGGTCTGTAGCCATGGTCCCCAATTACCGCAGTTTATTTTGCAGCGTCTAGAACGAGGACTGCAGAGATTGCTAGGTGAGACACAGAGATCACAAATTTACCTCCCCATAGAGGCTCTTCCTCTTCTCACTGATTTTCCTCAAATCCTCCCTTATCTTTACTTATCCAGAGATCATACTTCCCCTCCCCCTTAACACAGGCAGGAACTCCTTCTCCTCCTCTAAACCAGGAGCACCGACATATGTCAGACATATGTCAGATTCTCTCGGGCCAACTGCTATCAGAAGGCCATCAGGAGCCTGTACCAACCCYCTCAGCGAGTCTCTGCTTGACCACAGCTCTGTCCAGAGTAGTTTCTCCCCTGAAACAGAAGCAGCAGCCAGACGCTGAGGAAGGCGACAGGCTACACCAGCCCCTGCCTGATACACTCACTGTACCAGCTCTGAGCTCCCCCTCCCTCCGAAGGGCTGGCCCAAAGCCCAGCTGCTTCCACAGTTGGCCCAGTGCTGGAAGCTTTCCCAGGAATCACCCCCCTTCTCCCCATAAGGGAGGGCCAGAGCTCTCAGCAACACTGAAGTGGGTGCTTCAGTGTGCTGGGATCTGAATACAGAAGTGAACCGCTTCTTAAAACAGGATTTCGGAGGCTGAGCTAGTAAGACTGGGAGAACAATACACATACAACCTTCATCTCCTTTCAGCATCACCCAGCAAATCCTTTCTCCTACACGACAGCAAGCAGCAAGGAATCGCCTCTTTAACTTAAAGCCATAATGCTAGAATGAGGATTTTTCACCAAGCATACCATAATACCCAGGGGACCAAGGAATTAAGGGGGTCCAAGAAACAGACAGCTCAGCGTGTTTGCTGTTCCTTGCAAATATTTCTCACTCTCAACTGGAGCAGATGATCTGTCAAACCCAGGACTGAGCTAGTACAGCATACAGCACCTCCTAAGGGTACCGGTTCTTAGGGATGACCCCCTAGGAAACAACTGTTATCCTCTAATGCCAATATCCTGGAAATAAGCAAGGAAACACTGGAAAGGACAAGTACGTAGATCTGGATTGCTCACACAGACCACACAGACAACAGGCAGTAAGCCAAGAGGAACTGTAGCAAAACAAAATGACACCTTGCACCAGCAAGACTCTCTGTAATGCTGTTTCTCAGACAGGCTTGTGCTTGTTTTGCGTTACGAGGAGAGCAAAGGGTTCAAAGATGATCTGAGGAGGCACTACGCCTTTGTGTGGAAAGATTATATTCACAGTAAACTTATTTCCTTTAGCAGAATGGAGGGGGGCAACGATGTTTTGCATATTTTTGCAACTAGGGTTTTGCATCCCTAGAGCTTGAATGTGTATATTTATCCAGAGAAGACGATGAAGCAGTTACTCGGATGTGAAAACAGAGGACARAAACTGAGAGAGACTGAGCATCAGAAGGCGTCACGTCCACGCTTGGGACAACACTCGTGACCAAGCTGGGGGATGCATTTTGAGAGTACAGGAAATTGGATATTCAGTGCTTGACCCCTCCCTCTGGATCACTCCACRGTTACTACTTCCTGCCCTCCCTTATCTGCTACTCACCAGTTTACAACCAGTTTTCACCTCTCTGGGGCTCCCAAAGGGCTAGGAGCTATTGCTAAGCAAATGAAGTAAGTTTCCCGAAATATGAAAGAGCAAGACGTATACGGGCAGCGGATCACTAAGACAGCACAGCAAGCACAYAGGGTCTGACCACTGCAGCCAAGCAGAGACCCAAGCAAAATTATTCCCTGCCCTTCAGTGAGAGCCGCGAGAGCTGTCTGACCTCTGCTCTCGAAGGGACAAGGAGCAAGAAACCAGGTTCCCTTGCACCGTGAGCTCATGCTGGAACCACACAGCAGCGGAGCCAAGGGACAAGGAYTCCCCACCCCTAGCAGCTGATCCGATTTCTGTGGTAACGCCAGGCACCAACTCCTGTGAGTCTGTGCTTAAGGCATTCCCCACTGCAGCTCAGCACCCCCACAACCCAGCACCCCACGCTGAGGAAGCATCCACAGCCCCCCAGGGCAGCCCCTCAGCATTCCCAGCTCCCAGGGACTTTCCGGCCCCGGTGGGGACAGAGGACCTACGTTCAACTGCTGCCATCCACTGAGAYGCCTTTCAGGTGAGATTCTTGGGGATGCCCAGTAGCAACAGTGTCCCCAAAGCGAGGTCCCGAAGYGCTTAGGGACCAACTCCAAATTTTCCTACAGAGCAGTGATGGTACTGCCATAGGGCCAGCAAGACACCAAGCGTCCTCTCTTGTCCCTCCACAGATCACGACTTGGCTTCACAGTCAACTTGCAGCGCTTGATCAGAGGCAGAAGAGCTGGTTATCAGACAGCACTGGGGGATTTCCCCTTAGGCATAAAATTAATCCTAGGRTGGCACCATGTGGAAGAAGGAAGCTGTTAGTAGGATCCTTACAGTTCCACACTGGAAAAAGAGCCCAGTRGATAGTGCTCTTGCCAAAACCTTCCTCACCCCTTGGAAAGGCAGGCCAGACTCCCCAGATACCTCCACGTGCTTTTCACAGCCAGGCAGGCAGCTCCTGCTGCCTGATTCCTTGGCTCTAGGTTAGCGGTCCATGGCAGAAATGTTAATGGAAAGAGGATCCAGAGCAGAAGACCTCTTAGATTTCAGGTCCTTCTTGTGAACCAGACTGTAGCTCCCACAGAGCTCTAGAAGGCTTTTGCAGAATTTTCGCCAGCCCTTTCCCAACAGTGCAAAAGACAAAAGCACAGGGTCTCACACCAGGTAACCCTAGAACAGTTTAGAGAAATATAATCCTCTAAATGCCTGGGAAGTAGCAGGCT
This sequence comes from Oceanodroma leucorhoa, assembly GCA_030449065.1. Lineage (NCBI taxonomy): Eukaryota > Metazoa > Chordata > Aves > Procellariiformes > Oceanodroma > Oceanodroma leucorhoa. Next base: position 3,330,381 of record JASVER010000065.1, read on the forward strand.
CTGAGGAGAGGCCTGGAGTTAGGACGTAAGAAACTTCGTACAAGGACATACATTTTACTTCCTGACGGTGCAGCTGCATGAGATTTTTCCCTTTGTACTCAAAAATGACCCATAGGCAGGGCCTGTCATTGAACAGAAAGTCCATCCTGTATAAGGGTGAAATGGTTGTCAAAAAACAGCATTTCACCAGACATAACACAATTTAAGAATCCCACTTGTTTTAGATAAATGTCACAACAAGATGCAAGTGATACACCCTGTGTAGCCAATCATAAGGTAGGAAAAATGAYGTACCTAGATTTAAAAAGTAGAGCGCCTAGTCAAACATTTAAAAACTAAAGAATCACACTTGACTTYAGAAGCATTTACTTACTGCCAGGCTCTGAAGAGCCAACTGTTTCCATTTTTCCAAGCATTTAAGTATGTTTTCTGCACCTACACTGGTTGACCTGAACACTTGCTGTCTAATAAAAATTTACTTTCTTGGTAACAGAGATATGTGCTATAGAACAGCATGTTCTGCTGAAGGAGAGAAACCTCAGTCCTTTAAAATACAATTTTCACTCAAATTCTGAGCTGGAGACTCTTCATACAAGATCCCACCAGAATTTACCCAGGGAAGACAGTTCACCTGTATCTATGAAGTCTTGGTAGCTGCTGTTCACGCAGACTATTTTTCTCTGCAATTCCAGTTTCACTACTTTTCCATCATTTATTTCTAAGCTGCACCTACGTGGCAGTTTCCTCTTCCTGTTTTTCTTCCAGATGTACTATTAATTCAGAARTAAATCTACACATCAAAATATGTCCGTGCATGTATTACCACACCCTGGACCTGTACTTACACACAATAAAGAATTAATTACAAAAGCCAAGTGGCCTCTTTTTCCCTACCCGATTGCAAGCAATGCTCAGACACAAAGGAGTCCCAATTCTGGGGTGACTGTATTATTTTTCCGACTCTGCTGCCATCTGCACCTCCTCCCAGTTTCATTTCGTTTGCACAAGCGTCTGTTTTTCTGTACACATCAATCAAGGCCCTGCACTTTGCTATAGTCTTACTATCAAGCACATTGCACAAAAAGGAAGCAGTTACTCGGCAGCAGACCTTTGAAGGCCTCACTTGCGTGAACGAGCCCCAGGACTGAGACTCACTGGGAAAGCCCAGCCCAAGCCTTCCCTCACATCCAGACTGATGATACCACCGAGAGCATCACTACCCCGAAAGAATCGAAGGGTCAAGAGCCAGACCGGCTTTGTCTGGTGCCCCGTGACCAACTAACTCAGGACAGGCACACTATGGCTTGGGGAAACCCTTTGGCCCTTCATTATTGTAACAGCTTTTTAAATGAGCAGCCTTCCTTCCCCAGTCACCTCAAACCCTTTGCTGAAGGCCACCTCCCTGCCCGCTGGAAGTCCATCCCAGCTAGCAATCAACCTCCTCTCAGCGGTCCTCTGCAGGGYCTGCGAGCAAAAGCGCGGAGCTCAGCTTCGTCTCTGGGTGCTCTCGCATGAAGCACAGAGGCTGCGGCCAGCGCCCCGCGGGACCCACCCGTCACGCGCGGGGCACGTGAGGAAGCGGGGGCACAGGCAGGCCTCCAGGGGCTGCACCCCTCCTCCTCCTCCTCCTCCTCCTCTCCACCGTACGTCTGATTCTCTCCCATTCCCTTTAGACCGAGCTCCCGTTGACAACCCAGGGCCAACTTCAAGATTCGAATAAGAGACTCAAAGATTTGCTATTTACTGTTCAAAGAAAACCCCAAGTTCCCACAGTACATGCCAGCTGCATACCGCAGGGACATTTAACAGCCCCTGCCGTTGGGCACCAAAAGGGAAGGCAACTTACCCCCCGCAGCACTCCCACACCGCCTTCTGCGCCCACCGGCCAGCGCCCGCCGCCGGGGACGGGGCAAGCCAGGGGCAAGGGCTAGAGCCCGGCCCGGTCCCCCCGCCCCAGCAGCCCGTTACCCCGCCAACACSAAGGAAGCGACTAAAACTCCGCGGCCTCCGAGCCCTTGTTCTCCCCGCCCAGGCGGCGGGACCGCAGCGGTGCCCGCGGCGCTTTACCGGCGGGGCTCCTCCCGCCGCGCCCCGCAGCCTCCCGCGGGGGCCCCGGGCTCGGCGTTTCCCACAGGAACAGCCGCCTCCTCGCACGGGGCAAGCCCGGCGCACCCCGGGCTCGGCAACACCCGGGCGGGGAGTCGGGGCTCCGGGCCCAGCCCCGGCCCGCCCGCTCAGCCTCAGCCCCGCCGCTGGGCCCCTTCCCCGCCCCGGCAGCGCCAGGACGGGCCGCCGTGCCCCCGCGGGCCCCGCTGCCGCACGAAGGGCCGGGCAGCGCTCCCTGGRCCCCCCGCCGCCGGTACCTGCTGCCGCCGCCGCCGCCCGCCTGTCAACCCCCCGCCGGCATCCGCCGCCCGCCGGAAGCGCGGCCCGTCGCCGGGGGAACGCCGCCCCGCCCTGCCCGCCGCCGGACGCCGTCCGGGCGCTCCCGCCTCCCCCCTCGCACCGTTCCGCCAGCATGGAGCGCCCCGGCCCGGGCCTGTCCCCCGCGGGCGGTGGCGGGCCGGGTCCCGGGGAGCCGCCCGGCGCCGCCTGCCCGGTGCTGCGGAGCCTGCCGCCCGGGCTGGCGCTGGGGCCGTCGCTGTGCCGGGCGCGGGGCACGGGCGTGTGGTGCGTGGGCCGGGCCCTGGCGGCCGGGGCGCTGCTGGGGCCGCCCGGCGGGGCCCGGGAGGAGGCGGCGGGGCCGGGGTGGAGGAGGTGAGTAGCGGGGGCGGCGGGGCGGGCGTGCGGCCGTGCCGGCGGCCGACGCTGTGGCCGTGCYTTGCAGCCTGGTGCAGCGGAGCCCGAAGGAGGCGGAGGCCAACGTGGCGCTGGGCTGGGCGGGCGGCCGGCTGCAGCTGCGGGCGCGGCGGCCCATCGCGGCGGGCGCGGAGCTGCTCTACTGGCCCGAGGAGGCCCCCGGGGCCGCGGCGGAGGAGCGGCGGCCGGACGGAGGCGAGGGGATAGCGGCGCCGCGGGAGGCCGGGCCGAGGGGGCGGCCGGCGGGCACGGCGGTGGCGGGGGACGGGGCCTCCCCCGGCGGGACGGCGGCGGAGCCCCTCGCAGGTAGGTGCCGTGCCCGGGACGCGCGGCCCAGCCTGGGTGAGACGAGGGGCCTGGTCTTCCCGGGTCTCGGGTGCTGGCGACCCGGCGCCTTCAGGTGTCCCCAGCCCCTCCGAGACTGCTGTCCTGACCTCGCGTCGCTTTTAAGGGCTACCAGCCGAGAAGGGAGCGTGCCGCCCTGGTTTATGCCGGTCGTGATGGTATCTCCTAGAAATACTGCCTGTGAAATACTAGAAATGCTGCACGGGTACTGTCTGCGGTGAGAGAACTGAGATTCCCCCCCGTCTTCCCTAGTTTAAAAGAAAAAGTCATAAAAGTAATGGTTTTCATGCCAGAGCCCCAGGATTACTGGAGAGCAGAGTATCTGTCTCCGAGGTTCGTGTTCCTCTGATCCAGCAGCAATTGTGTCATATAACAACGTTCATTCACCCGCCRTGCTTTTGTGTTTGTGCAGGGCACCCCGATGTCTCCAAGGTGGYAGCTGATGAAACCACAGTCCCTGATGTCCCCGCTGAGGTTAGCAGGCCGGCCACCAAACATTTCCACAGGCTGCAAGAAGAAGAAAGCACAACTTCCAAACATGAGCCATGGCAAGCCAAGGTGCTGAGRACTGAGAATCAGCACCTCGAGACCACCTTAACCATTAAGGCCAATGGCAGGTGCAAGGAAGAATTGGATGAGGGTGTGGATCCCGGATCTGCAGCAGAAAAAGTGGAGATGGGGCATAAAGAGGCATGTCCAGGAGACCTGGATCTGTTGTTACGTTCAAGCRGGGTTCGACTCAGTGCTGGCTTGGTTGGCAAGCCGTGCAAGGTGCATGCTCTGGCCAGCCAGCTCCAGAAGTTTCTGCAGGACTGTAACGGCAGGACGGCTGGGCAGGAATCCCAGCAGCGCCGTCCTTCTGAAGGAGAGAGTGTAGAGACTTGTGAGAAGGAGAGCCAAGCTTCCAAAGTCTCCAGACTGGCATCCCCAGAGCATGGGGAAAAGGGCCCACTGGAGGGGCCTGAAGGGCAGGAGGAGTATACAGAGCTGGTGGAGGGTCAATCTGGCAGCCCAGGCCCCCCACYAAAAGCTCTGTCCCAGAAGGAGATTATCAAGCGCAGGTACCGCTGCGGGGAGTGTGGTAAAGCCTTCCTGCAGCTCTGCCACCTCAAGAAGCACCGCTTTGTCCATGCTGGCCACAAGCCCTTCCTGTGCACGGAATGTGGCAAGAGCTATAGTTCAGAGGAGAGCTTCAAGGCCCACGTGTTGGCCCACCGGGGTGTGCGGCCTTTCCAGTGCACCCAGTGCGACAAGGCGTACCGCACCAAGCGAGACTTGCAGGAGCACCAGGTCCTGCACACCGGCCAGCGCCCCTTCTCCTGCGAGCAGTGTGGCAAGGCTTTTGCCCGCCGGCCCTCTCTCCGCATTCACAGGAAGATCCACCTGGCCACTGGGACTGGCCCAGCTGGTCCCAAGGGATGCCAGTGTGCCGTCTGTGGCCGTCACCTGGCCAACCCGGGCTCCTTGCGCAACCACATGCGCCTGCACACGGGCGAGCGTCCTTACGCCTGTCCCTACTGCGGCAAGGACTTCCGACAGCAGAGCAACCTGCGCGAGCACCTCCGGCTGCACACGGGCGAGAAGCCTTACAAGTGCCGCTTCTGCGGCGACGCCTTCCCCAAGCTGCCAGAGCTGCGGCGCCATCTCATCTCCCACACGGGTGAGGCCCACCTGTGCACCGTGTGCGGCAAGGCGCTGCGGGACCCCCACACGCTGCGGGCCCACGAGCGCTTGCACACGGGCGAGCGCCCTTTCCGCTGCGAGCGGTGCGGCAAGTCCTACACCCTGGCCACGAAGCTGCGGCGCCACCAGAAATCCCACCTGGCTGACAAGCCCTACAAATGCGAGCTCTGCGGCATGGGCTACACCCTTCCCCAGAGCCTTGCGCGCCACGCGCTCACCCACAAGGCGGAAAAGGACCCCGAGGAACTCACCGCTGCAGTGGCCTCGCTTGCTGTGGACATACCCCAGGCAGCACGGAAAAGGTCCCAGAGGAAGGGCCACCAGGAGGAGGTTGCGGCAGAGCCCACCTTGCTCATGGTGGAGGTGCCGGGGCCAGCAAATGAGGCTGAGCTGCTGATCACAGCCAGCGGTCACTGCGTTGCTACTTACCAGTCCCGAGGCAGCCCCCCAGATCCTGGGGCACACGGGAGGCCCGCCGGGCATTTGCCATCAGCAAAGGACRTGATTGAAATCGCCATCTCCGAGCGTGAGGACAAATGCATTATAGTGCAGGACGAGGACTCACCGAGTGATGTGGTCATCATCCAGGAGGGGGTGGGCTTCGGAGCAGTGGCAGAAGTGGTGGAGGTCGAGACTGGGACCTGACTATCCCAGCCTGCCCTGGCTGATCTTCTGCGCTTATTAAAATGGGATAAAAAAACAACCAAAAACCTAGCTCTCTTGTCTCTCTGTGGCAACAAGGCCCTGTGGCTCAGCCCCAGGCAGAATTAGCAGTCTTGGAGGTAACTGCCGGTGTAGACCTGGGTCTTTTCGGTAGCTGCCCCTTGGAGCTATGAGCTTGCCACATGCCGGGAGCACATCCCTGCTGCAGGGAAGGCATTGGCTGTTGATGGGAATAGCTTCTTAGGGAAGACCCCCACAGTGTTAACGAGCAGTGCTTCTGCTCTGCCTCTGTTACGCGGTCAGTGGGGGACTGCGGCTGTCAGTGGGGGACTGCGCCGTGGGGAAGGCAGGAAAAGTCTCAAAGCAGCGGCTTTGAACAACGCCTTGCTTTCRAGTTTTTCTTTCTCTAATTAATTGTTGCTATTCAAGCACTTCYGTGGGCTTTTACTCTTGGAGCTCAGCAGCACTTCTGATCATTTGAAGGTGATGCTGATGCCAGACGTTGCTGGGAAGCAGCTTCCCAAGTGTTTACAAGGTGTCTCTGTTGTGGGTTTTTTGAAGAGCATTTTTCACAATCAGCAGAAGCAAAATCGTGCCTTGGAGCTAGGGCTGAGTATTCCTTCTCCACCTGTTTTGCTTGCTGTCGGCTTCCTGGCCTTACRGTGACTGGATGGTCTGTCTGAGGACATGAAAGGACAGCTTCGTGTCTCACTGTGCAAACAGCATTGTAYAGTGCAATTTTCACTGTCCCCAGCTGAGCACCTCCTCACCTCTCCGGGTAAGGGTCCAGCAGTTCATCTCAGTATGCTCAGAAGATTTTGCCTTTCCCCTCCACGTTCAAATTGGGTTCATTACTCTGTTCTTTTTCTCACATTGCTTCCTCTCTTCCACTTCTTTCCTGCTCCTGCAGCAAAAAGCTAAAAGACAGCACCACCACAGCTACACCCCAATATTCCCACTGCTCCATCTTTAGTGCTCATTTGCCAGCTGAGGCACGCTGAAGGAAATTGGTCCCGTTTCAGGAAGGAAGTGCACAGTTCCCGATGCCAAGTGAATAGGAAGAGCCCAACAATACCAGCCCTAACARGTCTTTCAGACTTGCCCACCCTGCACTCACTTCTCACATGTTATACAAACACCGCTTTCATTTGCTGCATCCTCAGTTTTAGCTGTTCTTGGTCTCCATCTTGCCCCTCTCCAACATCTGCATWTCCCCAAAAAAGTTTTGTTTAGGGGCCTAAATTCTCCGGGCTTTTTATGCCCACTGCACAAGAGGAGGGTACRGTGTCACCGGGGAATCATCAGTAGCACAGTTCCCTTTTGGGGTGCTGTGAACACACTCATGTGACAATCTGCAAAGCTGCTCTTTGTAGTTTCTACATTCAACTTTTTCCATAAACTTTTAYGACCAGTTTGCAGACAAGGTGCTAGAGTCAGATGTGAAGTGAGGACAGAAGGTGAATTCAGCTGATAAACCTTTGGGTGTCCTTATTTTCAGCTCTTTTCTTTGAAGTCACGGGGTGGATGAGCTCAGTCTTGGCCCTGAGTGCTTGGAGACGGACCAGTGGGAGCAGAGGCGTATGAGGGGGGCTTGTGTTTGAAGCCACAGTGCTTCCTACTGCTCTCCCTTCGGTGCCTATCCTAACTCTTGCAGTTTTCAAATATTGACACAGCTGCAAAGCGTTCTCGCTGGAGCTGGGCTCGCACGCTGTGTTTGAAGCATGTGCCCTCTGTCACAGCACAACCGGGAGAGAAGGGGGAGCAACTGGGGGAAGGGAAGGGGAGAATCCAGACCCCTATTGCTTCATCTGCTGRCCTGTAACTGCCTTCTTTATTCTGAGATAATAGGGGAGAAAAAGTAGGAGAAATGATGAATTAGGAGGTCCTCACAGAAACATTATTCACCTAACAGTTGATCTGAGTAGGTAGGGGCAGGTCTGTGCTGTGCTGCACGTATCACTTGGCGGCAGGATAAACTTCGCTGGCTAATCCTGACGGAGGAGCCCGTAGGCGGCTCCCACTGGGCACCTGGTGATGATGCCACCACCGTGTCTTTGCCTTTATCTTAGAAGCAGCATGTTCTTATGTGAACAACCTTTTGCTTGACAGCAAAATGATGAATAAAGTTGTTTACTCCTAAGAAAATCCTATAAAAGCCCTGAAGACCACGATGCTGGTGAACCTCAACACGGATGGGATCTGTGCAGCTTGCCGTGGCCTCACATCGGGTATCTGTCCGATGCTGTACAACTTGGTGTTTGCAGCATCTGAAGGGGTGTAGGATTATCTAATGCTATACCCTTTCTTGTGTTATGTCCAATAACAGGTATTTTAATTAATACATTATGGGGTCTGAGTGTCTTTCTTACTGGGATCCATAACAAACACTTGCACCAGTGCATTACATTTGGTGTAGTGGGCAGGATCCTGGTGAGAAACGCCTTACTGGAAGAAGGATAGCGAGGAAGAGGATGGGTGCCTGCCTGGTCCCGTACGCTGCCGTGGGGAGCAATCACACAGCATGCTGCATTATAATGCCATAATCGTTATGCTTCGGGGCAGCAGACACATGGATCACCCGGCTGGCTGGAGATCTTGTGCACCTGCGACCCTTACACCTTCAGGCAGCAAGCACACGGGTCTCCGGGCTGGTGGGGCTCCACCAAGTTGGCAGGGCTTCACCAGGGCTTCGGGGTGCTGCTGCAACGCTGCGGGGTGACAAATGCACAGGTCTGTGGGACGGCTGGGGTCCTTCATGCTGGCAGGGCCTCACCAGGTATCAGGCGTGCACGTAAACTTAAATGTAACACTTAAACCTCGCACCACGGCCAGGGGTTTACAGCCCTCCAGCTGTAAACTGGCTTAAACCTGACCAAGGTGTTTGAATGAAAAGGTGGCAGCAAGCTGCGAGGGAAGGGGACAACTCTCTGGGTCCTGAAGTCCTCCCCGCTCGGCGGCTTCCCCATCCTCAGGGACAGGGGAAGCCCTGTGTGAGGGGATGGGGGATTCATCCTTTGTGATCGTACCCAAAGTGTTACAACTGRTGATCAAACTGTATACCTCACTTCAGGAAAATATTCAGAAATGCCCCAACTATTGAACCAGCAAACTGTATCCGTCATAGAGCAGACAAAGGCCCAAGAAAATAGGCCAAGGCCAAACCCTCTATACTCTGCTCCTTGGAAGTTGGAAAAATAGTTACATAGGAAATAAACAATTACCAAAGGCTTTCTTCACTTAAAAGGAAGAGCCGACTCATAGAGGGAAAGAGATCAAAACTCCCAGCTGCGTTGAAAGCCATAAATCTGGGAGGGTAAATGTATGAATCATAACTCTCTTGCCCTAAGAAAGAAAATAGCATCCATCACTCATAGGGTGGGTGAAGGCGGAAAAAAAATGAAATKATAAAAAGTTGCTTCACCTTGCTTCACAGGGAACGGTGAACAGATGGGAGAGTTAAATGTTCCAAGGGTGGAAGTCAAAGCCCCTGGAGAGATGATGCTGATGCACGCTGTCCTGCTGCAGAGGCTAACCACGAGAAWGGGAGAAACAGAGAGAAGCCCTAGAAGCACATAACAGAACAAGAACAGGCTATAATGTGAAGAGCCATCATCTTTAATTACTAACATTGTTGKAAGATACCAGAAAGGGCTGGAAAATGTCCCAGGATGTCATGAAAATCTCCAATTATAAAGCAAAACCAATGTAAAGAAATAGTTGAAACTTAAGTSATGGATGTAACCTTGAATAATCTTGAGATAAAAGGTTTCAGCAGTTACAGTTAACAACCTAATGGCCCTGGTAGGTGGGTTTGTCCTGTTCCACAGAGGGAAAGAAGAACGGCAACTGGAAAAGAAGCAGCCAGACATAGTGACAGAATGATTGGTTTCAGTAAGTTTTTTTTAAACAAGTGCTTAAGCAACAGAATGAATGTAGGAACCAGAACAGAAGTAACGTTAAAGGAAGATGCATAGGTAAGTATTAGAGGATATTCATGCCTATCTGATAWTCAAGCTTACCAGCTGTATTCTAGTGTTGCTTAAAGTTAACCCTATATAATGCATGATACCATGAAAGATGCTAACACCTTTCCTTTAAAGGAAAGACAAGAAGATGGTAAAAATCTATGCATAAATATAACAATGTTGACTTAAGCTGCAGTGTAAAGGCTGCCTGGTTATTATAAAAAAAGAGACACAGAGAGAAGCAGGAATGAAGAAGAAAGGTGACWGAGAATACTGGAAGCTCTTATGAAGTGAAATACTCTGGCGATCCACGTAACAAGTTGAGATGAGGAGGTGCAGGCCAGTGCTGCACATACCACCGGGCCGCAGGATAAACTTAGCCGGCTAAACCTAACCGGGGACCCTGCAGGTCGCTTCCGCTTGCCACCTGGTGATGACACCACCACCGTGTCCTGGTCTTTATCTTAGAGCGAAGCAGAATATTCTTATGTGAACATCCTTTGGATTGACAGCAGAAATGACAAATAGAGTTGTTTACTTCTGAGCAAATCCTATAAAACCCCTGAAGACCATGACACCGGTGAACTTCAGCACAGACACTATCTGTGCAGCGTGGCGTGGGCTGATGCTGTACTACTTGGTGTTCCCAGCAGCTGAAGCGCTGTGAGATTATCTAATGYTATCCCATTTTGCCTTCTAATGTTATCCCYAACAAATGGTATTTTAATCRAYACGTTASAGAGTCTGGGTGCCTTTCTTATTGGGATCCATAATGAAGACTTGCACAGGTGCATTACACCTCCRTAAAACACAGCAGCATCTGTCTCTCTCAACACGACAGCGGGGAGGTGGGCGGCAGTCTTTCTGCCGTGGTGTTTCTTCCCTACATTCACAACCATACGGGCTTGCTCARTTATGCCTGTTGAAAGCAGCCCTGAGGTCACTTGTCCCACCTGCGATGTGAGACCAAAACCAAATTATCACATAGAGAGTAAAGAAACTGCCCTTGCTGCTACCCTCTTCTCCCCCGTCAGCTGAGCAAGGCCCTCTGCTCGGGGCTGTTTGCACCTCCTCCCATTCCAGCAGCGGCGGCGGTGCGGTGGCTGCTGCGTGGGACGGCAGCGACTCTGATTTCACCACTCTTCCAAAACCTGCTTGTGCCCCGACGCCTCCTTCCCGCCCCTGCCTGCGCCCTCCTCCTAAACGCTGCTTCCCCCTGCGAAGTAACACGGGGGGTTTCTAGGCTTGTGCCCGATCCCGCGCGCACACGCTCCTCCACCCAGGTCATCTCCACCCAGGGCATCCCAGCCATTCCTAAAGGCATCTTTCCAAAATCTGGGGGCGGGGGCGTGGGTGAGAACAGGGGATACTCTTAGATGAGGCTCTGCAACTGCTCTTTGTACCAGTGGCCACAGAGTCATTCCTCAGCCACCCTAATGCTAATATTTGCACTCCTTCTATGGAGATAAACATTACAGATGTACCTGCTGCGCAGAGGCACAGCACAAAACATGCTCCCTGCTGGCAGAAAGCGCTTTCCTGCCATGTGGCAGTTCYTGAGTCTACCCCTACCCTGCCCTGCTTTCTGCTGGTTTCTCGCTGTGCCAATTTTCGGCTTGCTGTAGGCATCACTAGAGCTTCTTCCCCAGCTCTGGTAGCCCAGTTCCTGACTTATGAGCTGATGTCATGACATCCAGACTATTCCTGCCTCCCTGTTCCTGGAAGCTCTTATTTTCCTGGCGGGTTTTGGGCGTGCTAGCTCCTTGCTCGTCAGAGCTTCTGTTTCCTTTTAGATGTACTTTTCTATGTTCCACTGGGGTGGGAATAAAAGGGGGAGCCCAAACTTCATGCTGCTTCATCCTCCTCCGCTCCGCTGGGAATCGTAACGCAGTGGGAGGTACGCACTGCCAATGGCATTGCTGACCTAACTGGGAGGAAAACTGAAATTCCCCACGGGCTGTCGCAGGCACCCCTTCTGCTCCTTGGCATGGGTGAGGGAGAAGGAGGAGGCTTAAGCTGTGTGTTCTGGTGCCAAAATAGCTGGGGCTGAGCTTGCTGATAACTGCAGGGAGAAAAGACAACTGGACTCGAGGGGGAAAAAGTACGTGGGGGGGGCTCGAGGWTAAAAAGAGAAGGACTGGGAATGGCCAAGGAGCTCTCAAAGTCTTGCTGCGTGCGAGGCTACTAGAGTACAGCCTCCAAGAAGAGTCAGCGGCAGGGAGCGGAGCCAGCGCGGTGGGGAGGCCGTGATGGTGCCAAGAGCTGCAGGGGAACGGAGTGGCACTGGGGGAAAAGGTGTGAGCTGCTCTGGCTGGCGTGGTTGTCAGCTGGCAGAGACCTCTCCGTGCCAGCCCGAGTTCTCCCTGTGCCCTGGGACAAGCTTGTCCTCTCACTCCTCATGCCATCTTCCCTGTTAYGAAACGGGATGCTAATTTTAGTCCTATGGGGATCCAGAGACATTTTGCTTGGCTTCCGCCAATTAAGTAAGAAAATGAAGATGCCCTGAAGGGAGGGAGAGATGCCAAGAGAGGAGGGATAAGAGGAGCTTCAGTCCCACTGTCCCTGACACACCACGACCTCTGGAGTCCTGTTTCTTCATTCTGGTTCAATATTAACCCAGCGGGGCTGTGACTCCGCTTATTCTGTTCCCTTTGCATTTCCCCTGCAGCCAGGGCTACACAGCATGGCGCACGACAAAACCAGCGTACTGAGGGGCCTGCTCTTTTCCAGCCTTCTGCACCTCACACTGAGCCATGCCGGAGGTAAGACTCAATGGCACAGGGAGAAGGGCAGTACCAGTGGGTGACAGAAGGAAAAAAGATGGGGTTATTTCTTTCCAGGGTGGCAGGTTTTCTCGGGAAGGCAGGAGGAGCTTCTAAAACTCAAAGTTGGGAGTGAAAGGGTGCCAAAGGTGGAGTGAGCATAGGGCTTTCCCGCACGGGAGGATGCAGCAGCATCCAGCAGCTGGCAGGGATGGCTGGTGACAACAGCTCAATGGATTTCGTGGGTCACCTGGGAGACGGTGGGGAAGGGGAATGTGGCTCAGCCCAGGACCTTGTGTAGCACAACTGTGGGCCTTTTTAGGCTAGAGTTCCTCAGTTGTCCTGGGTGGCTGCAATTCTCCATTGCCTCCCCAGCTGTCCCTTAGCTCCCTTAGCTGACCCTTAGGTCACACGCAGTATGCAGCCTTCCTGCTCACGGCTCCTTTCCTCTTATCAGASCCTCTACTTCATCTAGATTTTCTTAATATGAGGTTAGGTTCTCTCTGACCCACTGCTGTGGGGGGGAAGACCTGCTTACAGGTCTCAAATCAGGGTGTCTGAACATGAAGATGGAACCAAGCTGTGCCTATCGCAGTGGTCTGAGGTTGGCAAGAGAGAAATACAGTGGCTGGCAGGCTCCAAGCAAACAAGCCTCGACCTAACTGCAAATGAGCAGAGCAGCTTTGCCGAGGATAGCAGAGGATTCCTGTCACTGCTGTTCCCCAAGTGATGCCAGCCCTGACGGCTGAGTTGTAGAGAGCCTGCTCTGATCATCAGCTGGGGACCTGACAGGTCCTGACAGGGCTTCTCCTCTCTGCACTGGGGGAGGCTGGGCTGCGGGATCATCATGTCAGCTGTGTGTGAGTTTTGGAAACTGCAAGGGGAGACAAAAGGCCCCTCCCGCTGCGAGCACCCCTTTGACTGGCAGTGTTCTGACCCGATAGTTTTCCTGGAAAAGGGGGAGGCACTGTCACTGCTGAAGCGCCCACGACGTGCCAACAAGGGATTTCTGGAAGAGATGCTTAAGGGAAATCTGGAGCGAGAGTGCCTGGAGGAGATATGCAGTTACGAGGAGGCTTTTGAAGCCCTTGAATCCACTGTTCAGACGGTACGTACRGGGGACATGGGTGGTCCCAAGAAACCTGTAGAGACCAGCAGGTTGCACACGCAGTGAGGGGCTGGGTAAGACTCAGTTCTGTGATACAAAGATGAGGCTGATGCGTATGTGCCCCAAGGAGAGCTCAGGCTTCCTTAGGGAGTTTCCCTCCTGCCATTCCAGGGAACACAGCTCAAAACTCAGGTTCTTTTCCCTCCCTCTCTATTTTAAGCAYAAAGTGAAAAGGAGAGAGTCCTCCATCAAACATCAGTCCTGAATTGCATCTTAGAATCATAGAATCATTAAGGTTGGAAAAGACCTCTAAGATCATTGAGTCCAACCGTCAACCCAGCACCCATGCCCACTAAAGCCTGTCCTGAAGTACCACGTCCACACGTTTTTTGAATGTCTCCAGTGTTGGTCACTCCACCACTTCCCTGGGCAGCCTGTTCCAATGCCTGACTACCCTTTCAGTGAAGAAATTTTTCCTAATGTCCAATCTAAACCTCCCCTGGCAC
>JASVER010000065.1:3344410-3405165 GCA_030449065.1 Oceanodroma leucorhoa
CTGTTCTCCAGACCCTTCACCAGCCTCGTCGCCCTTCTCTGGACACGCTCCAGCACCTCAATGTCCTTCTTGTAGTGAGGGGCCCAAAACTGAACACAATATTCGAGGTGCAGTATTCCTCCCCTAGTTCCGCATGGTGCCGCACACATTCAAACTGCCACCGCCCCAGACGCTCACAGAAGAGCTGGCTTAGCAACCAAACACTGAGTGCAGGTGCCTCAAGCTCCTTTGAGCTGAAGCTTTGACACAGCCCGTCCCTTTTTCTGRCTTCCAGACTCACTCACTCTGCTAAATTTGTTCTGCGTCCTTTTGGGATTTGCTCCGAGCCCCAAGGCCAGTATCCATGCTGAATTCCACACCCAAGAGCGCAACAGTAAAAAGATGAACAGTTAGGAGTCTAAGCCAGCAAGATACAACCTCTGTGGAGTATTTCTAAAGCCATTAGCCCCAGGCTGCATAGCAGAGATGTAGATCCAAATCGCTYAGCAATACCTACATGTGATCTGTGGCCTTAGAAGTTCTGGGTTCAGCTCCTTGGACTTCTGCACTGTAGCACAGGCTCTGTGTCCTCTGCAGGCTGATGAAGGTTGTAAGCATCTTTGGTCTTCTTAGAAACAACAGTACTCTCTTGATTCCTGAGTCTGATGAGTGGGAGTGTGCTTTTATATCAGATTTTTTGCTTTGTTGGACTTCGTAGTAGTCGATATCAACAGAGCTAGGTTAGTCTGTTCCATTTATTGAGATGGGACATTCTCCTACTGGCTTGAATTGCAGCAGCTAAGCAAGGTCTGATGTTCTGTCTCTACTCTTAAATATATAATTTCTTAATTTTTTTTTTTTTTTTTTTTTTACAGAAGGAATTTTGGTCAAAATACCAAGGTAAGTTGCTTCAAGTTCTGCAGGTGCTCTGCTATCCCTTAGGATGCACTGTCCCATCCTGGAGAGATGGCTCCCTACCCTCTTACAACAGCTCACTTTCCAGGACAAAGCACTTGTGTTTTGTCCCTAGATGATAAACTGGTTCAAACTATGATGCTTGTTTGGATTCCTTTCACATAATGTGTTTTTTTCTTCTTATTTTGATAGTATGTCAGGGCCTGAGAAAGTCCAGGACAGTTCTGGATGCTTGTCTAGAAGGTAAGAAATTCATGTTGACCTCAATCTCCCAGATACAGTGAGTGCCAGGAACTTGCTTCCTGCAGAGTTTGTAAGGAACAAAAATCATCTGAAGGTGGTGAAGCCATCTGATTAGAAAGAAAAATAGCAGGAGGGGAGTTTGAGAAGCCTTTCTTCCTCTTCATTTCCCCACTGACCATTTCACAAACAGCCTAACTCCCCCACTCAAACAGCGTGGGGTGGATATCCTTCTCCCCGTGACACAGGCAGGCGTCCCCAAGCCCAGCCTCTCAGAAGGGCTCKGACCTGCCCCTACAGCCAAAGCAAAGCCTCAGGGCCAGCTCCCTCTGATGAGGCAGAGASACTTTAAGCTGCGTGCTCTTCCCACCCCACCCGGGGAATGCCTGTGCTCGCGCAGGCTCGTACATGCAGCAAAAGTTAAAGGGATTTGTGGGATGGTACCTCTGACCTTGAAAAATGCAACGTCCGTGTCCCCTGGCCCCGGTTTACACCATGTCGGGATTTTGACAGGTAACTGCTCTTTTGGTCTGGGCCAGAACTATCGGGGGACAATTAGCTACACCAAATCAGGGATTGAATGTCAAGTGTGGACAAGCAAATATCCACATATACCTAAGTAAGTTCATCTCCCGCACACCCCTAAAGGGTTCTCCAGGATGTCCTTCCTTCCTAGCCTAACCAGCTTTTTCTCACAGACTTAATGGCACCGTTCCTCCAAACCTCACTGAGAACTACTGCAGGAACCCAGACAATCACTCAGAAGGCCCATGGTGCTACACCCGAGACCCAACGGTGGAACGGGAGGAGTGTCCCATCCCAGTGTGTGGTATGCCTCAGCACGACGCCCCAGCAAACCCTTCGCTGGCAGGGAACACTGCGCTGAGACTGATACTGAATGTGTGGAGGGATGGGAGAGGGTTAGAGAGAGGGATCTTACAGGAACAGAGGTCAGTCGGAGTAGAGGAGCTGCGTCTTAAAGGGTAAAGGAGCTGAAGAGGAAAAGTCACTGAGTTGCCCATACATCCACCCTGGCTAAATTCCTCCAACATGCTGTTTTCTCTAGACTACACTCATCTGGATCAAAATTAAATCCTGTGTCAGCAATGCCCCGGAATCTACCACAGTTTTGCCACTCAGGAGCACCCCAAAATCCTGGCTCAGCTACCTCTAATTTGTGACAGCAATGAGTCATGGGGTTTTTTTGACTGAATTCCCACCTTTAGTACAAAACCACTACAGCTTGTGCTTGGCTGCCTGCCTTAACATTAACTCATACGGAGGGGTGCAGTTTAATACCCACAATCTCAAGAAAAGAGAAGATGCCCTTCTCTCATCATTGCATTTGACAGGATGGAGAACCACCCCCCTACACTTATACCTTCCCACTTCTCCACAATACAGGGCTGTCTCCCCTGGGGCTTGGCCTCCATCTCAGAAGAACTGGTAGAAAGCAGAGAACCTTCTCACAGCAGAAGTTTCTCTTCCAAAAGCAGAGACTAGAGGCAACGACTCTTATAAGTGAAAGTCAGAGAGGTCAGCAACCATTTTGAGGAAGGGGTGTTCTGAAGTTTTAAAAATCATTACCATTGCCCTGGTCYGCAATATGGCAAACTGGAAAGAGATACTGCTCTGCTTTGGGGTCATCAGGCATCTGTACTATCTCTGTTCACTAGTTGGTTTCTGACCTACAGTAGCTTACTGTTAAACCTACACATGCATGGATATGGCAGGACTAGAAAAGCCTTGCTTTTGTGCACAGTTCCTTTGCAATCATGTTGACACGAGTCAATCTCACAGAGAAACAGCCTCGCCGATTAAGGGGAAGGCCACTTGCTCAGCGGCTATTGTGCGGGCAAGTAGTCCAACAGAGGGTCTCTCTTCACGTGGGGATTCCCAAGAAGGCAGCTTGAGGCCAAGCAACTGCCGCAGAACAGATTATCTGGTGCCCACTCACTCAGGAAATGCTGCTTAAAGCTTGCAGCCATTAGGACGCTTGCAAGAAAAAGTGTGGAAAGTCTGGCAGGAAGATTTTTCTCTTATCATTAGATATAGAAACATTAGCAAAAGTTAAATTTGCTATTTTAGTAGCATATCACGGCAAAAGGCTCCCCCAAATATGGTCTAGATAAGCATTTGAGAAAAAGGCATTGGAGGCTCTAACACAGCAGCATTATAAGGCCTGAGGCACCTACCCATCCCTTGAGCTGATTCTCAAAGATACCCCAGAAAGGAACACAATATCGCCCCTCACATCTTAGTGGCAAAGAGAAATGTGATGAGTAGTGCCAGGCTCGCCTTACCTCCTGTTGAAAGAGCCACCTCTGACACTGCAATATTGTAGAGGGCCACCACATGCATGGGAGGACGGTGGGAACCCCCAAACATAATGGGATGCCCCATGGAACTCTGCGCTTTAGTACAGGGGCTCCGGTGCTATTTGCTAATAGTACTTCTGAGTGAAAGCTATGGCTTAAATCACAGCTCTCTGCCTTTCCAGGTCAAGAAAGGACAACAGTTGAATTTACTCCAAGGGCCATACCACCAGCCCCAGTGGAGCCCTGTGAACAAGACAAAGGCATGCTTTACACCGGGACCCTCTCGGTCACTGTGTCTGGAGCTAAGTGCCTGCCGTGGAACTCTGAGAAAGCCAAAGAGGTGCTCCAYGGAAAACACATCGACCCAGAGGTGACGCTGCTGGAGAATTACTGTCGGAATCCCGACGGAGACGACGAGGGCGTCTGGTGTGTCACAGATGAACCACCCAACTTTGAATATTGTGATCTGCACTACTGCGGTGAGAAGCCTGCATTGGTTTGGACAGGCACACTTGGGAGGCAGCGGCAAACAAAAGCAGTATGGGCTTCACTAGGGTGAAGTGCTTGGCGTGGGAGGCATAGACATGTGCACCACGTATRTGGAAGTCCTGTTTGTCCAAATATCACATGTACTAACCTGCCATACGTGTATAGAGCTGTTACGTCTCTCAGGCATTCTCTTCTCCCTGAAAACTCACAATGGTGGACAGGGAGCATTAAAAAGAGCAGTGGTTTTAAAACATCATTCCTTCATCAGACCCACTGTGTGTGGAAAGGAACATCTACATTGCTGATAATTACGGAAATTGCAGCTAGGCCTTTTACCATGTTTGTCTTTCTGTCTCTCTCAGACAGCTCGCTAGAGGATGGGAGCGAACAGTCAGAGGGAATATCAGGACGTACTACCCTTCCTCAAGAGTTCAAAACCTTCTTTGATGACAGAACTTTTGGTTCAGGCGAAGGAGGTGAGCAAAAACTCCAGATACAGCATCACAGTTTGTAGAAAGGCTACAGCTTCTTCCCACAGGGCACTCACTGTTCCTCAGAAACACRAGCTTGTCAAATGCTGTCAAAAGCAGGGGGAGATATTTAAATTCCTTGAAGGATCCTCAGAATTCAATCTCCAGTTGTGACCGTGGAGCTAGTAGGCATTTCCTTCCTAGGCTCTTCCAGCTTAGCATGCTGACTGCAGGCATTTCTCCACTGTGAATCAGGTAGAGTAACAAAGCCAGATTGCCTGTTTTTTCAGACTGTGGCACTCGTCCTTTATTTGAGAAGAAAAGGGTAACGGACAAAAGTGAGAAGGAGCTGCTGGAGTCCTATGTGGGAGGCAGAGTTGTGCATGGGGACGATGCAGAAGTTGGCAGCTCCCCCTGGTAAGCGTTATCTTTGCATAGTCCTTGTGGGGGAATTGTGTCTCCCTTCTCTTCAGTTCAAGCAGGGGGAAATAAAAGGGCTCTCCCATCTCAGGCAGCATGTGGGCATTATGGCTTCCATCAAAGCTTCTCCAAGTGATTGACAGGGCAGTACTAAAATAGCTGGAAAGAAAGTCTCCTCTTGAGCTGAGTACGCAACCATCTGGGAAAGCAAGAGTGCTGGTGTGTTTCGTCTTTGTCTCTTCCTCTTTCCAGCTCTGCTGGAGCAGAGAGGATGAGAAACCTCTCCAGGTGAAGGAAATAGGGTAAATGGCCTAACTAAATAGAATATACATGCCCAGGGAAGACTTTTGCTAGAGAGCCACCTATGCAGTTGCCTTTGTCAGTACGGCACAATGCTCTTCCCTGCTCACTGCAAATTCTGCTCTTTCTGCACGACACCAAGACACGTTCAGCCAGCCATACCTTTAGTCCTGCTAAGCCTTCCTCCCTCCTTGTCTCTCAGGCAGGTGATGATCTACAAAAAGAGCCCTCAAGAGCTGCTGTGCGGTGCCAGCCTCATCAGTGACAGCTGGGTCTTGACTGCTGCTCATTGTCTTTATTATCCACCCTGGGACAAGAACTTAACTACAAACGACATCTTGGTGCGGATTGGCAAGCAYATAAGGGCAAAGTAAGAGCCTGGATGAAGTGAAATAGCCGTCCTCTTGGAGTAATGAGATACAGTGAGGTTGGGCTATCATTCAGTATCCAAGGAAACATGTATAGCCAATGTCACATGCCTCTCAATAATGGGATCTAATGGAGTTGTCATTTGCTGCTCTTGCTGATGATCATAAAGGTTAAAGGGAGGGCAGAAGCATGGGAAGTCTAAAGGGGCGCTCCATCGCAAAGAGAGAGCATTGTCTCAGAGGTTACAAAGCACCCGAGAGTATCATGAACCCCAGAAGACTCTCAGTTGCTACTGTACAGCGAGTTCTCTCCTTCATGACTATTTCAGATATGAAAAGAATAAAGAGAAAATTGCTCTGTTGGATAAAATCATCATYCATCCTAAGTACAACTGGAAAGAGAACATGGACCGAGACATTGCACTCATGCACTTGAAGAGACCCATCATCTTCAGTGACTACATCCATCCTGTCTGCCTGCCTTCCAAAGAGGTCGTGCGGAGGTGAGGAGGCTGTCCCATAGTCCTAAAAAGCCTCCTTTGGGCATTTAAAAAAAGTCAGAAAAAGATGCCTGATTTAGGCTATTTGCAGCAAGGGAGCCAGGCAGGAGAAAGCTGTTACGATACAATTGAATATAATCRTGCTTCCTTCCACAGGCTGATGCTGGCAGGTTACAAAGGGCGAGTAACTGGTTGGGGCAACTTGAAAGAAGCRTGGGCCACTAGCCCAAGCAACCTCCCCACAGTTCTGCAACAGCTCAATGTGCCCATCGTAGACCAAGACACCTGTAAGGCATCCACCAAAATTAAAGTCACTGACAACATGTTCTGTGCAGGTAAGTACCACTGGAGACACAAGGCCAACTTGCCTCAGAAGACAAGGGCTCTGAGCTCCTGGTGGGGTCACTTTCTGATAAATTTGCAAATGCCTTCCATAAAAAGTTCTTATCATAGGAAAGTTATTCTTTCAGCTCTCGGAAAACATGGAGGCTGGAGAACTTCAAGCTATGAATAAAGTTTGTAGCACCATGCTATGTCAGGCTAACTAGCCTAAGGGCACCACTCTGCTAGATATCAGCAACATATAAAATTATCTTTTCACCAGTATATGGAACAGTTCAGTGACTTCCTAAATTAAAGGCTGCACACCAGTCATCCTACGCAGTACCCAAACCACCCTTTCTTCTCTACTAGCTAGTCCCAACCTTTTGGAGCCTATTCATACTTATGCCCACAACTTCTGTGGTAACAGGCTCTACAAATTAGTTAGGCATGTGTGAAAAATGTAATTCCTCATGTTCTGTTAAATTTCCTGTCTAACAAATTTGAAGAGGTACGCACCTATACTCATAACTTAAGAAAAAATATTTCTTTTCATGTCATATGCTATTTTAGGGACCCTTTACAGCTCTGTCATTTCTCTTCCAAGTTGAGAAGCATTTATTTAATCTTTCCTAATACAGAAGGCATTCTGTACTTCTGATAATCCTTGTTGTACCTTCCCAAGTCTCTTCTGGCACTATACCCTTTTTGAGAGAGAATAGAAGTGAACACAGAATTCAAGATACAAAGAGACTAGGGATTTATGTACCGGTTTAAAACTTTCTGCTGTATTCTTCATTTGCGCAGACCTGTTGATTCCTGCAAGCAAATGTCCAATGATTTTTGACTGAGTTTGTGCTGCTTGCATCTAATAACGCATACGATTGCTTGAGTGAGGATAGAAGCCAATTTCATGAGTATACTGACAATACAGCGTTCTTATGGTTTCTTTTTCTAGACAACATTCTTGAAAAATAGCTGAGATGCAGACATACAGCAGAAAAGGGGAGACACGGGTGATGGGAAAATGCAAAGATAGTTCATCAGGAATTAAAGTGAAATCAGGAATTAAAGTGAAATCCCTTTCCTCTTCATAGCGAGACAGTAGGAAGACAGTCAGTTGGGGGAAAGAGCAGCAGAGCTGGCAGAATGACAGGAAGGTGAAAGTGAGGATGGCAACGGGTCTCTACAGTAAATAGAACGAAAGAACAGGGTACGTGGAATATTACACAGAAGTTTCTAAGACAAGAGAAAGGCACAGTAGCTCAAGCTACAGCTGTTGGACACAGCGGCAGCTGACACTAACAGCAATTCTGATGAAAGAGAACAGGAATGAGAGCACAGAGGGTGGAAGAATATGGTGGMGTCAGGAACGTTGCAAAGACAGAAGCAGAGTTAGCTGTTTTACATATAATATAAACCACAAAGCAGTTTTCTAAATTTAAGTCCAATAGTTGGCAGAAGCAGTAAGCAATCTCACGGCTCTCAGAAAATTTATGCAGCAATACTTCAAGGAAAAGATGGCCAACACCTGCCACTCCCCCTACAGTCAAATGTCCAACTTTCTTCTGTAGGTTACAGTCCTGAAGATTCAAAGAGAGGAGATGCCTGTGAAGGGGACAGTGGGGGACCTTTTGTAATGAAGGTACGTTCAAGAACTCCAAGCTCATAAAACACGTGGAGCTAGGTTTGTGCCATGCTGAACTTTCATAATTGTCTAAAAACCGGCAGCAGAGATGGAGACTGCTGAGTGGCTGAAGCAAACCCATCTCATGCCCAAGCTGAGCAACTGAGATGAATCCTGCAGTCATCCAGCCCCATTTCTGTACTGAGTTCTCAGCACATACGGAGATCAGCTGCAGAACGCATGAGTGATGGCCAATTCTCACAGAGACAACAAGCTGYGTTACCTAGCAGACGCCACTCTGAATCGCGAAGCAGCATCCATCACTAAACAGGCTGGGGTGCATACAAGGCTTAGACCTGAAAGCCTGTTGCTTCTTGTGCCAATCCCATTTTTCTTTGCTTTAGAACCCAGACGACAACCGTTGGTATCAAGTGGGAATAGTTTCATGGGGAGAAGGCTGTGACAGAGACGGCAAATATGGATTTTATACCCATGTATTCCGCCTGAAAAAGTGGATGCGAAAAGCCATYGAAAAACACGGGCAGTAGAGGAAGTGTTTACCTTGCTTGCTCTCCGTTTTGCTACAATGCTCCACTTATTAAAAACATAAGCACAGAAGATCCTGAAGTAAAACAGTTATATCCTTACAACTCAAAGGAAAGTGTTCTCCCTTGAAAATAAAAGTTCTGAAAACCATCTTCTTCCTTCTGTTCATGCTGAGTTTAGTTGCACTTGAATTTAAGCCATCACAGTAGCCAGGAGTACAAACAGAATGGCACTAGTTGTACTGCTAATTACTTGTTGTGCTTCAAACAAATTCTCTTCCCCTCTATCAGCTATAATCATCAGCAGATTTTAGAGCTCAGATGATGATGGCCTTAAGTCAGTCCCAGTAAGTACAACTGTGCCCTCAGGCACTGTCCATTTCCTCTCTTCAAGTCAACTCATTTTCTGTTCTAGAAATTGAGCCAAGAATGTAYTGGAGATAATCACCCTACAGTAACTGTGGCATTACACAAAACACCAATACCAATATCAGAAGTAAAGCAACTATAACCTGTTTTGATAAGACAGACATTGTTCTCAGCTACAATAACAGACAACAAATACCAGCAGCACTGTTTGCAAGGTTAGCGTTTTAAGTTACAGATGCCAGCTGTATGCAATTCATCCTACAGAGGAATAGGGGCTTGAATACATTAAATGGCACTTCCATTACTGTATGGCAGTAACTTTCTACGTGGCAGGCGGTGCTGGGTCCTCAAAGTGTAGTTTCCACCTGCATAGCGAGATTCAGAAGGAAGCAGTTCACGCAGAGTCATTGTCAGAAGGGCCTCCARTGAAGCATCCTGCACTATACCTGTTTGGTTGTCTTAGAAAGCCTGTTCGGGGATCACTCCCAGAAGCAGCTCAGTTCTTTCATGAACTCCTCTTTAGCAGCAATTYGTGGACCACTGAGGACCCAGCAGTAAACATATTCTTGACTAGCCAATTTGTTCAGCCCAGTTTTCTCTTAAAGTAATAATGAGATTTGGAAATTGTCCTTGCTCCCTATGACACCATATTCCTAAACTCCTCATTCACAGTGCCATCAAGTCACAGACACAGGCAACAGTGAAATTTTGTTGTGCTTCATACAGAGTATTARGCAGCAGAGTGACTGTGTTGACAAAGTGACAGTAGAGGTAACTATCTGAAATTAGTTGGATATAAACAAAGTTACTGATCAATTACTGTCTGGCCACCTCCTTGAAGATGGCTYATTTGGGAACCAACTTGAAKACAGCCCAATTTGATTGCCCAAAGMAAGCATAAAAACAACCTCTCAGACATCTGATGAAAGAAACCTCARGAGCTCAAGTTCCACAACTGTTTGAGGTCATTGATAACCACAGGCATTGGACGCTGAAAATGCTTAGCCCTTCTAATTTTTAATTTTTAACCTCACCCTTTCACTGCTATCTAATAATCTGTGAGAAATTGCATATCTAAGAGGGGAACCAGGACCATACAGTTTCTGGAGTAAGTCACCGTTAATACTGACTTGTTACAAACAATACAGAGGAATAATTTTTAAAATTCAGTTTAATGTTATTTAAATATTGTCTGGGCTAAAGATTAGGCTTTATTAATTTATGTGCACAAGTTTTAGTTCAGAACTCCCAGAATATCGAGTCCAACCAAACACTACAGAGACACAGGGCAAAAACTCATTCATAGAAAGCAACTATATCTTCTGCAACTCAATTATTCCTGTATTTCACTTCCAATTCAGCTTCAAATTTAAAATAGTTGTATGCAGGTTTGCAGGCATTGCTGTTTTAACATCCTGAGCTAATTAACAAATAGCTCTTCAGAACGTCTGCTGGACATGGTAGAGGAACATCTGGATTAATTTAAATGTCAGTAAGTTTCAAAAAGCAGCTAGTAATTGAGAGGTAGTGGCAGTAACTCTAGTGCCAGCCAACACAAACTATTCACAGACAGCCCCAGTTTAAGTGCGCAAAACCTCAGCACTTACCAATAAGGGCCAAACCTCCACTTGTCATACAGCTCTGTTCCACAAGAAAGTGCATGCCCGCTTCAGGTTAGGAGAGGAGACTGCGACTACTAAATCGAGGTGGTGGAGCAATGAATGGCATCATGTCAATTAACACAGGATGGAGAACGCTCGCAAGTCACCTGCTATCACAGTGTACAAAGCACCAAGCAGCATTATGTCAACTGCAACCCCCGCCTAGGGGTCCTGTAAAGGGAAGATTTCAGCCATTTGCAGAAGCTCTGGCATAGATCTGTTGTACAGGTACTAATTTAAAGCCACATTTTTACTGTAATCAGGCAAGATAGTTTCAGTAACGGCCCTAATGCAGAGACTGCTGGTCCACAGAGCAAACAACAAAAGCAGCAGTTACGTGGAACAGATTAAGATCTAGAGCAGAAGTGTGCTATTTTAAGCCTGCCTGTCCGACTCTTCGATAACTCTGTTCTAGCTATGGAACAGATGTGCAATTTCTGTTTCACAACCAGCTCTCCCATGGAAGTGCAGTAGTAAGGTGAAAACACATCACCTCYCTAGAGATGAAAGGGTTGAAAAGGCTACACAGCGTATGTCTTAATCTTCATACTTGCAGCTTCTGAAAAAGGCTAATCAGAAGACACTCTTACAAAAAAAGCAGTGGCTACAGCTTTCGCAGACTAGCACTACCAGGTGTCTTAGCTATACAAAAGTAGAGAGTGCTGACATCAGATGTTTAAGAGCAAAAAGAATGTGGTGGTGAGGTCTACCTGCACTTGAAAACTGCACGAGGAAGACTGCTTAACCGGGTAAGTTCAGGATAAATGAGTCCACTGACTGTACATCACTGCTAATCTATTCCATATCAACAGCAGCAGGCTCCCTCAAAGAAAGCACTTGTACACAGATGGGACTATGCTTAATCTGGGTAAAGGCATCACAAGGACTAGATAATTTAAAATAAGCATTTCAACAAACTAAATATTCTCAACTTACTCTCAAGTTACAGAAACATATTCCAAAACAAAATAAGCAACTATATGAAAAATGCACTACTGCTCATAGAAGTAAGAGTGCAAAGTCTCAGGATTGCACCCACAGATACTATATATTCACTCATCTTCCTTATAACATATCCAAACCCCAAGGTTCATGTCAGGAATAGCTTAGTTCAGTTTCTAGATGCCCAGTCACTAACATTCAGGAATAGAGAGTGACTTCTCTAACCAGCAGTCACTGCTGTTCCTACAGAGGCTGGTATAGTTAATGCAAACTTTATTTACAAAAGACACTTAAATTAGTTACTTCATGCCATGTGTCCATACAGAATCAACAGTTCAAGGATTACATGGAGAAGAATTCACAAAATTAAAAGTGAAATCACTAAAGATCTTCTAAGAGTTAAGAACTAGGAAAAGATCTTAAAGACAATTTTACAAATAAAAAAAACAAGTTATGAGAAACTAGTCTGAGCAAGAGGATGGTTGTTTACAGGTCTGTACACTAAAACTAATACACAGACAGCCTTCTATTGTCAAAGAGATGCTCATTGAGAAGCAGAGTATGTACAAATACTTGTGCCACAATGACTCAACCCCCCAAAATCCACTGTATTATACATAAACCAGTTTGTATACATTAGGCCTAAATGAGGCCATTTAACTATGAAGACTTCTAGTTTAGTAAACTAAAGCTGAAGACAGCCCAAGCAACAGTGATGCTGTCTCTCTCGCATCTCTATTTGCGACTGCTTTTTATTCTCTCCAATCTTTTTTTCAAGTCATCAATATTAGCTGCTGCAGAAGAGGGTGAAGCCAGGGTAGTTCCAATGCCAGAGGAATGAGTCTGATTGGAGTCCAGGTCCAGATGTTGGTACTGCTCCCGTGACTCACGGAGCTGGGAGAGCTTACTGTGAAGCATATCTGTAGAGGATGCAACTGTAGGGACCGCTGGTTTAGAGAGCAGAGACGTCAGGGGCGGTCTGTCTTCCTGCTACGGGGGGGAAAGTGAAGCGTTAAGACAGGTAGTGGCAAAAGCCATGTAAGAARTACAGACCATAATCAATGGCTTTTCATCTTCACAGGAAACACTAAAAACAGAGGAAAGAGAAGGAGCAATACAACACAGGTGATCTGGAGCGATAAAGGCAGTTGCCATCAAAGGCAGAACCAGGGAAATACTCAATTGCTATCATTTAAGTAGTTCATGTTTAGCTTGATGTCAGTAGGGACACAAAGGAACTACAGGCTTTAAAGATCAAAAATTCGCAGCAGACCAGTGTTTTACTGAGATGGCCTGCTGCGGTCTTGAACAGCCTGAATTCTAACACCACAAGAGGAAAGTCCATGCTGATGTGCAGCATCAACAGCCAACGA
Organism: Oceanodroma leucorhoa; assembly: GCA_030449065.1. Taxonomy (NCBI): domain Eukaryota; kingdom Metazoa; phylum Chordata; class Aves; order Procellariiformes; genus Oceanodroma; species Oceanodroma leucorhoa. Next base: position 3,357,248 of record JASVER010000065.1, read on the forward strand.
GTTTTCTGGAGGAATGAGAAGAGGAAACTTGGATTGATTGGCAAGATCCGCTCTGCCAAAGACTTACAATGTCAATTCAGTGTTCTTTTACCACTTGATACTTCCATCTGCGTTAATCACCTTGTTACTATCATCTAGGAAACATTTCCCCTCCTCACTGATATGCAAGTTTGTGTTAAAGGTTAAAGCAGTGATGTGCCTGGATGACTATTCCGAGAGCGAACATCACTTCTCATGTGGCTGAGTGCAAACTTCAGTAATCGGCACTAGATTCCTAACACATAGATCACCAAACTGTCAGAAATTTTGGCCCACCAGGCACGGTGACATGCAGTGAATAGCTAGAGCATGCAGTATAATGAAAGATCATCAATTCTCATTGGAATCTGCCTTCGGCACAGAAAAAACAATCATTTGAATTCTTAAAAAAAGTGCAAATGAAGTGCCTCCCCTGGGGATTTACAAGTGTTGTCAAGTACAATACCTTTGCGTTGTCAAGGCCACAACGCTGCCTGAGGATTTTTAATCTTTCCAAGTAAACTGAAGGCCCCACTTCCTCCCCATTTGTGTTTCCTATAGATGAAGATACAGTGTGGGTAGGAGCAGGAACACACGTTCCTTCCATCTGAGGAGAAATTCCTGGAGGATGAGGGGAAAGGGGGGAGGAAAAAAAAAAAAAAAAACACAACAGAAAAAAAAAGATTAAAAACATCAAAAAAGTGTAGGCCTCTTGGTCAGTTCCTTGAAATAAGATGCAATGGATGAAGAATCAACCAACCTATGAACTACAAAGCTATTTGCACTTGCTAGTAGAGGCATATCAGCCCTTTCATTTCCTTGCAAGAGTGACAATTGAAAACCAAGAAAAGAAATTGAGACATTTAAGAAGTGGCAGCAAAGCAGCTCCAGAAGTTGTGCTGAGGCTGACAGCTGAAGAAGACAGCGTGGGGAGAGGAAGATGCCGATGTGGATCAGCAGTAACCATGATGTCCAACAGACAACTCAGCAATTGGCAGGATGGGAAATATTTGGAGTCTTCTGTCTTTTTCTAAGTTTAGTAGTACTTCTGGGCAGGCCTCACCACTGATTCTAACCACTCTTTACCTCTCTCGTTAGGGTAACTTCAAGCTGCTGCTTCTTCCAATGCAACCTGAAATAGTGATTTCTGGAAGGCATGTAGCAAGGTTTTTAAAGCTTCCCTACCAAAAGACTAGGGAAGGATTTTAAATTATGAAAACAGCTTTCCATTCTGAAATGAATGGCAAGTTCTAAGACTTAGTGTGGACAGGGATTTGTTTTCACTAGTTTACTGTAAGGGTATTTTAAACAGATAAAAGGAGAATTAAGGTTAAGCATTTATACTTTAGTCTAAATAACACACAGTTGCAAGACGGAACAATATCCTTTATTATRTGAAACTATTACAGTTAGGGAGGGGGGAAAAAAAAAAAAAAGACAAAATCGGGGCACATAAATTCTGTTTTGAAATTCCTGACTGTTGAACTAACATTTCTTGTTTGTACAGACATTTAGGATGAAAGGTGGAATTTTCTGTACTATCTAGTCAGAGACGTTTAGGGGGTGCTGAAASAAGCTTACATCGTCTTCCTAAAGTAATTTACAATACAGGGATAGGAGAAGGAACAGTAGTAGGAGAAAAGGCTAAAGTATCACAGGACACTGTGACATGTGAAAGAAATGAAAGTTAAAGGTAGTTTTGCCASACTGTGTAACAGTTTTTACTGTCAGTTAATCATTTGTCACTTTCCCTCCCTAATAGTGCATTAAATACTCATTTGTGCTTATAAAAAGACTCACTAACAAACTAAATGTTTTACAGTAATTTATCCAGTTAAAAAGCTGATTTATTGGAAAGGGGTCATCACAAAGACTGCTATAGAAACAGTTCAAGTTATTTAAAATAAACTTTTCAATTCCACAGTAAACAATACTCTATCAAAAAACCTCCTTTACCATTTTAGTAAGCAAAAGGTAAAAGGAGAACCTGAAAGCTGCTGCTGTTATCAACCAGCTGTATACTTTGCAGAAACAATTCTTGATACCAGACACATGAAGCATAGGCTAATGTTCAACCCACTCTAGAGGATACAAATTAGAACCACTTGTTTACCATACCAAGCCTTTCAGATGTTTTGTACATTTAGTGTGACGATGGTTATAACATCTTTTTTTGTAAACAAAGAATGCATAGTCCCTGCAAATTGTGCCTCATGAAGCGACACAAGTGCCAAGAAAATACGTGACTTGCTTTGGAAATCCATGAACATCTGCAAGTATTAGTTTCTACCAGAGGACATGTAACCGCTCTCCTTATATCTCTGCTTCTCATAAATCAATCAGTTTTGCTATAACATGTACCTGCAGGAGCAGCAATGCGTCCTTTCCCCTCCCGTTCTGTTTCTATCAGCCGGAGGCCTCTTTCCACATAGCTCTGGAAGAACTGAGAGGAGTTTTTCAGGAAGGGCTCAATGTCTGCATCAGAATATTTCTTTTTGTATTCATACAGCTCTGCCAGACCCTGGGAGGGAAGAGTTCCTGTGCATTACTACAACTGTTGCATACACCATTCTAACGTATCACGCCCTCYTCCTTGCAGGAAGGGAGCACTTACCTCCTTAGTGTTCTCCTTGGAGCCAATCTTCTTAAATATTTCTGCCAAAATATCATTAACTTTGGCCTTTGAAGCCTTTTCTTCCTAAATAAATAAATAAAAGGAGACTTCTTAAAACAAAGTGAATAAAAATGAAGGGAAGTTAGATGAACCCACAGTGCCCTCAGACCTGCTAGTTGGATACAGAGCTTCCAAGATGAAGAAAACCTTGAAGCGATTAGGGTTTTACATAGCCACTATTTACAAAAAATGACAGCAAGGACATCATCAAGCTGTAGGACTCCTTCTGAGAAGCCAGTGTTTAAAACCTGATTTGGGTACGGTTAACTTTTAGTAGATCAAATGCAGTATCAGGCAGCATAAAACCTATGCTGCACACCGGAATGTCCTGGAGAGCACTTCATCCTGGGACATGCACAGAATATTCAGGTAGTAACAGAAACACACTGCAAGTTCCCAAACCAGCCATAAATAAAACTGAAACTAGAAGAGTATTTCCAACACCAGTTGCATGTTGGAAAGGCAATTACTACTTCAGATTCCACAATCACAAAATTAAGCTTGTTTCTTACATAAATTGCCTTACATTCCCTCTCCCTACCAACACATTTACATTACTTACTATGCGAGAAGCCCCTTTTTCCGTATCCTTATCAGCTTTGCTTCCAGTCTGGTCCATGGTGTGTTTCATTACTCTACACAGGTGAGCCTCCAGTTCAGACTCATTTTTGTTGTCTATCATTGTTAAATGATCTAAGATCTAAAAGGAGAAAAAAGGGAATAAATAAAATAAAAAAAAAGGAAAAGCTTTAGAAACGGCACGAACATCCAATTTAAAAGTACATGACTAGTGACTGCTCTGACCTTGGGCCCTTTCAGCTTGCACAGGGTGTGAAGCAGAGTCTTCAGTGTCCTTATAGGAAACTCACTCTTACATTGCTTCAGCTTCTCTTTGGGAAAGACCTTCATGAAAATGTGGATATCCAGTAGAATGCGATCCAGATTGATGCTATTAATGGTTTCCGGAAGAAGACGCACCATTCTCCACAGACACTGGAACGAGAGGCTGACTTAAAGCAAGACAACTCAACGAAGCAGCATTTAATTATATAAGGAGAGATTACAGAAAACTGTYGTTGAGCCATTTCACTCTGCTACCACATACAGACATGGTGCATGTCYGTCTGTTCAAGCTATATTTGCACTGGTACATACTTTCCCTTTGTAACTAGCTGTACTGTATCCAGATCCTTCTTTAGAGCTGACGAATAAAAGCAGTGCTGACTTCTCTACCAATTATAGAAGACAATGCTTTGCATGAAAAAATTTCAGCAGATAATGCATATATGGAGAAAAGGAGGCTGAGGAGAGACCTTATCGCTCTCTACAACTACCTGAAAGGAGGCTGTAACGAGGTGGGTGTTGGTCTCTTCTCCCAAGTAACTAGCGATAGGACAATAGGAAATGGCCTCAAGTTGCATCAGGGGAGGTTTAGATTGGACATTAGGAAAAATTTCTTCACGGAAAGGGTTGTCAAGCACTGGAACAGGCTGCCCAGGGAAATGGTGGAGTCACCATCCCTGGAGGCGTTCAAAAAACATGTAGATGTGGCACTTCAGGACGTGGTTTAGTGGGCATGGTGGTGTTGGGTTGACGGTTGGACTTGATGATCTTAGAGGTCTTTTCCAACCTTAATGATTCTATGATTCTATGCTATGTACACCCACACAGAGCACAGGTTCTTTACGTTTAACCTCATTAAGAACACCAAAGTTGTCTTTAAATCGTGCCAGATACAAAAGGGTGTTGTATTATAAAAAACGATCACACCCATGCTTTAAATGTGGACATTTACATGTTCACTCTGCCTATCCTTAGAGGTGACAAAAGACAAGCCTGCTCCAGCCTGGGACTGTTTGAATCCATAGTGCAGTGCTGTGCCTAAGCAAATAAGCCCAGCAGGTGACAGCACACCTCTGTATGGAGTTTGTATTGGTACACACAAGCTTCTGTAAACTATTAGCAGGTGTTAAGCTCCCTCCTAGAATACAAGAAGTCAGTATATGTAACATCTAATTATAAGATTATAATTATAAAAGTTAAAAGAAATATTTCAAGTTATGGTCACCATTTTTTTATTTTTTTAAAATATACCTGTTCTTTCAGCTAAGCTGATTCAGATAAACCAAGTAAATTCAAAACCTCTACTACAGGCTCACCTTCATGACAAGTTCTGAAAACTTAGGAGAGCTGGCTGTTGCTAGCAGACTGTCTTGGAGCAAAACAAGCAGAGCACTAGAAGGAATAAATTTATAGTAGTTACACAGGAAAAGTGCTACACACACAAAAAAAAGATGCCAACTCCCCACAGAATACCACACCAGAGACTGGGGTTAGTCCAGCAGTTTACGTCATGTTGTGTAACAGCTCTTTCTTTCTTTCTAGCATGTTACAAGAGTTTAAGAGGCAGTCTGCTGAACTACAAAGCACATAGAATCATACTAAGCTGGTTCATTTAGCCTGCCTCCAGCTGTGCAGATTGTGCAGTCAAATTCTGATCACCACTGACGATCCGTGATAATTCTTCATTAGCTGGCTGAATGATTCTACAGACATCATTCTTTGCTTACAGAATGACTAACAAACTCAGCCATTCAAGGAACACACAAGAACGGGTGAAGAGAAGCAGTAATTGTGCCGTTTTCATTATATACCTCAAGATGTTGGTCTGGTCAGACTTTTCCAGAACTTTCACTACCAAGAGGTTGACTGATCGGATGACCTGCTCACCCTCCTCGAGGTCTTCAACCCGAGCATCCAGCATTAATGTAATAAGACCATGCATTAGGTCCTTCAGCACACCAGTGGAGGCCTCTCGAGCCAGACTCTCTATCTGAAATAGCTACAAATTGAAGACAATATTAGAAGTTATCCCTGCACGCAATGCTTTAATGTAGGGGTTTATCTAGACTACACTGTCAACCATTTGACATACCCTGTCGCCCTCAACATTAAACAATATAAAAAATGCAACTAGGAAGAAAGTTATTTCTACTGAGTGACTTCTGAAAATACTTAGGCCACCAATTAAGCACTCAAAAGGTAAGGAATATTAAAACAGAGCTTAATAAAAGTGTTAGAGTGGCTGTATTCTGTAGAAGCAACAAACAGACCTTCCTCCCTTCCCCAATTTCTCATTCCCCACTCCCTCTCAAAAGGTGCATTGGTGAGCAGACAATTAGCAACAAACCTTCATAAATAAGACAATAGTAAGCTAAACATTCCATTCTCCTGCAACTTCTGCACAGAAATTATTTGCTCTTCACCTTAACTTTTAGGTCAAAGCCTTACCGAGATCATGCTCCCAATAATACAGCTGTAAAGTTTGACTATCTCATCTTTGTCTAGCTTCTCATCTGCCATGTGCGTATTGTAGATTAGCCGAAGCTGCATAAATGTAGCTATTAGGAATTGGTCAATGTGGCCAGACATCGCTTCTGCTTTGTCTTCCTGTCTGAGAACCTCATCAATCTAAGATTTAAAAACAAAACACCAAAGTAAAGTCAACATAATGCAAACAGTGTAAAATAACAATAATTTAAAAAAAMCTCTTCTATAGGAAAGGTCTTGCCCTGACCAATCCATTTGCCAAGGCACTTGTCTTCTAAGCTTTCACCTGAAATCAGTAGCTACAGACTTGTATTGCTAATCCCGATACAACAAATTATTGATCTTTTAGAGAACTGYAATCCTATCCTGCACACAAATGAAAACATGAAACGTTGCATTACAGATTCTGGAATTAACAGCTTTATGAAATCTTCTGGATAAAACACTTCTAAGTAGTTAAAGCCACCCTAGAAACATGGAAAAGCTATGAGGCAAGACAATTCTTTCGCTGAGGATCTGTAAAACAGTTTACATTTAAAAGTTAAGTCTCACTGGTTTAACTGGCTTTTTCAAACTTACAGCATAGATACTTGACAAAAACAGAGAGATATGCTTTTTTTTTTTCCTTAGTGCTTCTGTGTTAAGAGTCTATTCTACATCATCCAAGTGGAATTTCTATTGCTAAAGCGAGTCAGATGGCCCCTGTGCACTTAGTTTTGTCATCAGGGAGATTCTGAGCAGAGTCCACGTCACCTGACATGATTGCTCCACCACAGTGCAACTCATCACCCTCGCAGACAAATAGTTTAGTAGAGTGAGATTAGTTGCTACCTTAATTCACTTACCTGTGCCAGAGCTTGGATGCTTGTATTTATATCACCACTGGCTACTTGGGAAATGACAAAGTTGATAGTAGAAGCCGTGTTACTGTGCATGTCATCAAAGTGTGGGGACACAGCACGGATTCTAAACAGTTGAAGAAAATAGGATTCATTACTCTTTGGAGACAGTAATTTACACTGGACTGCTGTATTTCAATGACGGTTTAGAGATAAGGGAAAAGAATTTCATTCTTCACAGAGGATGCTCAAGGAAGGAATCATTCCTTTTAACATGTCTATTGCAYTACTTGTAAAGACACTGATGATGCATTTACAAACTCAAGATCCTTTTACCATAAAAACCCATAAGCAGAACTCAGGTTTTACATTAGAAATAACTGCTCTCTAGATTCCCGAACAGTACAACAGATCATTACTTTGACATCTTTCTTCAAATTAGCTGACACTATCTTCTTGTGTAAACAAGTCTGAATGTAGAAATTAGCATGGTCAATTCAGTTTCTCAAAATAGTTTTTAAGTAGCCCTACTGGTTTCACTTAGGAGTTAAAACTAGACTCACTTGGGCTCAGGAATCAAGACTGGCTCAAAGATGTCATCTAGTTTGTGCTGTACAAGTGCTGGCATCTCACATCTGACAGTACCATTGTCATTTTCAATTTCATCAAGGTCCAGCTGAAATTCCCGTGGAACTGCATGCGTTGCTTCAGAGTGACTGCCCATGTTGCGATTTTGGCTATAGAAACCAGGAGAAAGGTTTTTATTATATAGACACAAGAGGCAAGAGTACTAGCACTAGCATCCACTGGTAGCCCTAAAGCTCTCATAATAGACTAGCACAGATTTTGAAGTTCTGATTTTATTCAAGCCCCCTAGTAACCCCCTTTGCCTTTCCCCTAGCCATTAGTAAAACAAGCTTTTGTAGGTCAGAAGAGCAGCTGCTAGGTTACTTGCATTCCTAGTTTCTCTTATAACCCACCACGAGACTCCCTGCATCTGTGATAGGTATGCACTGGCTCATTTTGAGAGCTATCTAGCACAGTTTAAAGTAGTATTAATGGACTATAGCGTTAATGAGTGGCTTTTTTTTTCTTTTGTTTTTTAAATGATGGATAGGATGCATATGTACATAGCAACCTTGCAAGCTCATCTGAAGCTAGGACTCCCAGCGTCCCACATGACTTGTGCTACATATTAGATTTTTCAAGGAAATGTTCYAATACATAGTTCTCAACGGGGACTTTTATTCCAAGATAATGAGCAGGTGGCAAGGAATACAGTTTCTGAGCTTTTTGTTTCTGGTACTGTCGCCCCAGGCTCTAGGAGTCACACATGCTCATCCAGTTCTGTGCCGTATGTCTGCCTTAACAAGTTAAGGACAGGGTCCAATCAACACCAAGTTTAATGCAACACATTGGAAGCTCTCCCAATATTTCTAACAGCTGCTTAACGTGGAAGTGCCACATTTCCCTGCAGTTTGATCTACAGTCACCTTGGCAGAAACCCGTTTTTTTGGTTTCTTTCTTTTCTTTAAGCCAGAGACCTGTAAATAACCTAGAACTGGCCATGATAAACCTGTCACCCTCAAGAAGGGATGACTAGGATAGAAACTGAAAAAGATACAAGAGCCTTGCTACCAAGGAGTTAGTGGGCAGTACTTACATCCTATAAGTGCGATACATAATTCTGTCCATGGAGAAGCAGTGAAAAAAGGCACAAGACCATTTAGAAAGATTTCAAGACAGACAAGACAAAAAAAAGTTTCAGACATTTTGTTTTATATTATTTGGCCAATTTTCACAACATGCAAGGATGATGATACAAGAACTAAAATAACATCGCCAGACATGATATTAGCACATACACTACGCAGGCTACAGACCATAATGTATCATTACATACTTGAGYTTGGAGGACATGTCCTCAGCTGGCCCCTTCCGCAGCATGCTAGCATTAGCGCTGATGTTTTGAGTACGCTGAGGTTTCTCCTCTGCCTGTCTCACTGGAGCAGCAGACGGTCTCTTGGCTGACCGTTTTATTCTTTCCTCCAGCATGCTCATGTCTTTCTCAGAAAGCTGTAACACACAACGCTTTCACTCAGTTTGAGTTGTACCGATTTTAGAAATCTTGGTCACCTACAGGAGGTCTACCACTTATTACTGCAGACTGAAGTTCTCTAATACCAAGGGTAGGAACTGTCAATACTACCATCTAGCAGCAATCTAACAGGGCCACTCTGGACTGCCAGATGCTACTTCAGGAGCTAATGAACCCATATTGACAAGCTGTAATACTGAAAACAGCTATTTCCAGCACACATAATGTCCAAGAAACAAGTCGTCTTGATTTCAGACTATGGTACTATCATGTGTTTCTAATTGTCACTTGTATTGCTGCAAAAAACCAACCAAACAAAAAATCCCCACCCACCTTTCTATAGCCCCTATTAGGAGCCCAGGTAATGCTTTAACACTAGGGACCCTGYCACAGAAGCCAGAGCCCTTCTAACCGTTGACCTGYTCAATGTACTCRTAACTTAAYCTGAACACAAGGTAAGCCAACTGAACACTCCAACTCATGCAGTGAAAAGAATCATATTTATCTGCTTACCTACCCGACCGATGGTTACAATAACTACATTTGAACGAAAGTAGCCGTGACAATTTTGTGGGAAGTACTCTCCAGCATCCCCATGATTTGGAAACCTTCCTGAAAAGCCGTACATTTTGGACTAGATGGACCATACTGAAGCTCAGAAAGCCRTGGTTAGAAGGGGCTGAATGGTTCAGGTGCTACAGTTCTTTTTTTAACCTTGAAAATCCAAAAGCAAATGGACTATGCAACACTAAGGAGGAGGCAGATTGCACTCTGAACAATAGTTAAAATAAGGTGGGATCTAGAATGTTAATAGAAATGCAACATTAATTCTCATGGAGATGGTTACCAGAGAAAATAAGAGTCACATTAAATTTGAAAATTTCAGGAAGTTAAAAAGAGAAGGGGGTTAGGGRGGAAGCAGCCTTGCTTCCCTGCTCATCATACTCTATAAAATATCCATCCAATAGCTTGTATGCACTATAGCATATAACACAACACAAAAAATTCATACAGGCATTAAACTGATTGGCATATCATAGATAAGTTAAGTGCTGCTAGAAACATTACCAAGACCACAAATTCAGAGAACAGAAGAGGAAAAGAAATGGTCTCATAGCTCTTGGTTCAGGTTAGAATTCAGTATACTTAATCTGTTATGCACAGTAATTGTAGACAACGCAGTGAACTAGCTTTCCATTGCTGGAGACTGGAAACAGAGTTTTGTCACCTTTAACTTTTACTGCATTTTAGATGACGTGGCTAGGTATGATTTCTAGAGAACAAAACAGCAGCAATACAAACCAACACAGTACTGACACAGACCTTAAGCACTGGAGTGCAATAAGATAAAGCAAACAAACCAAACTTACCAGACTTCAACTGCAAAGCAGTTGGTGGAGATGGGCATAAAAAAAAAGCTGAGAGCACTTGATAGGGCCCCAACAACTAAACTTATTTGCCAAATAAGTTATCCAAATATCATTCTAAATCACAAGTGTTACCCATACAGTTGACTACAAAGCAAGTTACTCTTCATAAACAATTAAATTCCCATAAAAGTCAGTGTTTTGCTCATTTCTTCCAATTTAGTTTTTCATTCATGAACACCCAGGTTATATATCCCACAATCGGGAAGTAACCAACTAACTTTTAGAGGATCTATGATGTAAGCAAGTTATTTTCAACATTACAAAATGCTCTTGACACCAACAGCAAGGTATACCATGACAAGCAAAACAGTGCTAATCCCCCATAACAGTCTAAAGATTTGGGGGAGGAAGATGGAAAAAAGAAAAAAAAAAAAAAAGTCTTATTTCCAGTTACACTCACGTTTCCAATCAGCTTGAACACTTGGTCGCCATGAACATTATAGACAGTCACAATGGTGTTGAGTGCAGCATTGCGCACAGYGTTGTCCCTATCGCCAATATGAGTTGCCATTTCTTTTAAGGCTTTCCCTGGAGTTGGCTGGCATACATTCATGCCGTATGATTCAACCAGACATCCAAGCTCTTCCAGGCATTCTACAGGAAGAAAATGACATGTGCACATTCAAGTTTAAAGCTGCTGGGAAGAACCCTCCCAATTTCTGGGTTGCTTGCACAACTTGAACACTCACTGTAGAGAGGTATCAATCACAATGCTGATGACAGATATACTCCAGGTGATTTATGGGATGAATAGTAAACTAAAGGTTCAGACTACTTCACACAGATAGCATCTAAAAGCAGTCAGTCATCTCTATACTCTTCAAACATTTCCCATCACCATATATGAGCAATGTTACAGTTAACTTCATGTCTAGGTAGTTTAGTTGTGAGCTTGCAATGCTATGTTATGTATATAATTTAACTTTCTGCTTATATCAGGATAAGATGTTTTCAAGGCGACTAGGGAGTTGTTTGAACTACAAACACCGTACCACAACTAATTTCTATAATCACGTTGAGACAAATGTACTGTGTAGAGACATTTATTTTCAAAGTCTTGATCAGATTAACCGATTCCCTTAGTCACTTGGACAATAGTATTGTCACTGTTCTCCCCAGTACTGCTTCACTAAGACAACAAGCCTACTCAAGGGAGACTCATAATCTTATTGCCAATAGCAATTTAACAGATTGCTCATCTTCAGAAGGTACAAAGACACCAAAAATAAAAAGCAAGATGATATTACTTTAAAATTTGATCCTTTAAACATTTACAAGCATTTGCATAAAATGTTATATATAGGCAAATATCACATTCAATCAAACGTTATTATGCTGGGTTTTTCAAGATGCAAAACCAAATAATTTCAAGTACTTTGCAATTGCCCAGTTCATCATGCCATTTCCCACCTGCACGCTGTTTTGAGTTTTTGGATTTTGTCCCCTCCATGATGAAAGTGAACATCTTGCTGGCTGGATAGATGAGACACATCCTGTTCAGAATGGCACGTACATCCTTGCGGATGACATCTTTCGGTTCCCCTACCTAGTGGAAAAGTCAAAAAAACAGAGGGGAAGAAATACAGAATATTTTAAACAGTCTCACGATACTGTCGATTAGTCTAAATAATGTTAGGAAATCCAGAATTACTCTCAATGCAAAAATCCTTTTTGGCAAATGGCTTTTAAAGGCAAATATGCAATATAGAATCATAGAATCATTTAGGTTGGAAAAGACCCTTAAGATCAAGTCCAACCATTAGCCTAACACTGCCAAGTCCACCACTAAACCATGTCCATAAGTGCCACATCTACACRGCTTTTAAATACCTCCAGGGATGGTGACTCAACCCCTTCCCTGGGCAGCCTGCTCCAATGCTTGATAACCCTTCTGGTGAAGAAATTCTTCCTAATATCCAATCTAACCCTCCCCTGGCACAACTTGAGGCCATTGCATCTTGCCCTATTCACTTGTTACGTGGGAAAAGAGTATATATACTCCTTTCAGGTAGTTTTAGAAGGCGATAAGGTCTCCCCTGAGCCTCCTTTTCTCCAGTCTAAACAACCCCAGTTCCCTCAGCCACTCCTCATAGAACTTGCTCTCTAGACCCTTCACCAGCTTCGTTGCTCTTCTCTGGACACGCTCCAGCACCTCAATGTCCTTCTTGTAGTGAGGGGCCCAAAACTGAACACAGKATTCGAGGTGCGGCCTCACCAGTGCCAAGTACAYGGGGACAATCACTTCCCCAGTCCCCTTCCCCTGGTGGCCACACTATTCCTGACACAGGCCAGGATGCCGTTGGCCTTCTTGGCCACCTGGGCACACTGCCGGCTCATGTTCAGCCGGCTGTCAACCAGCACCCCCAGGTCCTTTTCCGCTGGGCAGCTTTCCAGCCACTCTTCCCCAAGCCTGGAGCGTTGCCTGGGGTTGTTGTGACCCAAGTGCAGGACCCGGCACTTGGCCTTGTTGAACCTCATACTGTTGTCCTCGGCCCATCGATCCAGCCTGTCCAGATCCCTCTGCAGAGCCTTCCTACCCTCAGGCAGATCAACACTCCTGCCCAAGTTGGTGTCATCTGCAAACTTACTGAGGGTGCACTCGATCCCCTCGTCCAGATCATTGATAAAGATATTAAACAGAACTGRYCCCAATACTGAGCCCTGGGGAACACCGCTTGTGACAGCYGCCAACTGGATTTAACACCATTCACAATATATTTGGAATGAACATATTACAGTGTTTGATGGTATCCTGCTATATTCCTCATGAAAAATAAGGTTAGTTTCTGTACAATGAACCATACCTTTAGGATAAGATATGGGATGAAAGAGGATGCTTCATTTTCAGTAAGGTGATACTCTTCTTGACTCAACAAATTGAAAAGCAATTTAAGGTATTCAAGTGCTTTCATCAAAACACTTGTGTTGGTATCAAAGAACCGCAGGGTAAGCCATTTTAAGATCAGATCCAGGCAGCTGATGACTCCATCTTTTTCACTCTCCAAGTGCTTGAAGGATGAAGAAAAAAAAAAAAAAAAAAAAAAAAAAAGAGGTAGGTTGGGCAAAATGAAACACACTGTTCAAGAAAAGAACAGAGAATAAAGGAAAGCAATGCCTGATGAGACTGTCTACGTTTATTGGTTGATGCCCAGAATCGTAAGTACTCGCTTTTAACTTATGCAGCTTTCTGAAATTCTAAGAGAAGTCTCCCRTGAGGAAATCTTCCCTTCTCCCAAGATACAATATTACTACCAACTTCAGCATTCCTCTGAAAATTATTTCTGTATATATTAAGGTTTCAACTTCACAGAACAATGACCCCTGGCTCCTCAGAGAATTCCTATTTGATTTTAATTCAAGCAGAATCTCTCATAGCAGAGAATAATTCTATACAACGTCATCTACTACCACAGATGCAAACTCACCTCAATCATAACAGCCAGTGCTTTGTTGTGGTGCTGAAAGTCTGCATGAAACATCTCATCCTGTAGCCATTTGGCCACACAACTGGACATCTGAGTTTTTAGCTGCTCAATATATTCATCACGGGGAGTAGTGAAATTCCACTTTAACACCTGTAAAAGGCAGCATTTGGAACTCAAAGCAAGCAATACCTTTTCTTCCTGAAAGAATCTCCAAATTGCATCCCTTTTAATTATGCTTTAGAATCTGTTTTCAAAGTCGTCTCATTATCAACAAGTAATGGGAAAAATTCAGTGGCGTTTGCTCACCTTGGCTTATAAGAAAAATTTTCTTTATGTGGAGTGGTTATCTTTAGGCCATTATCTTAATTATTATCATTAATTAAAATGGTTGGTTTTAAGCTATGGATAGGCCTATTTACTAGCAAGTTACAAATAACATGCATGTTTTAAGTAACAGAATTTCCCTACAAAAGACAAGCTTGAAAGGGGGGCTGTTCAAAATAAGTATATTAAAACATTTACAACGTATACCAGAACTCTGAAATTAGTCAACTGTTTTCACRTAAAAACTTGATGATACTTCGTAATTGAAGACCATCTCTTGGAAGTTGTAAAAAAGCCTCTGGCTTTTATGAGAGYGTATAAATGCACAAAATTTGGAAATCAGAAGAGAAACATCACAATAAACCAGATACTGGCCTGTGAAAGTCAACTGAAGAACTAAATAATCAATCCAAGGGATGGACAGAGACTAGCACTTTTATGCCACAGCATGTTTAATTCTAAACTAAAAACCAAAAGAATGTGTTAAAATTACACTCCTTCAAAACTTGTGAATACATTCAGATTTTTCTCACCTTCAGACCTTTCTCATCTTTCATCCTCTGTTCTTTCCCATTTGGGACTATGACAAAAATAGGACCCGATTTATCATCATCTTCCTTCAAATTAGGCTTGCTTAGCACTTTCTTCCCCTGTATACCCTGAAAAAAAGCAAGGTATTAACAGGCAACACAAGAAATATATATATGCCTCCGTCCCAGCAATTGCAAGCATTAGATACCAGCCAATCTCATGCTGCCTATGTGTACAAGAGCCAGAGAGAAGCTGGAAGAATAATGTTGATTAGGGTTTTAAAAGTATGTGCTCTGCTGCTGTGGAAGCAATACCCATGACAGTGTGTGCAGTAGTACCCTGTGAAATATGACACATCACTCTCAACCAGTGCGCTAGTCACCCACACACATCCCTAAAACCCAGTGTGGTACCTGTTTGATAGATTTGCTCTTTGTCAGACTGATACTGCCTTTGCTGAGGTTTGTATTAGCTTTGGAGAGGCTGGTATTGCCCTTGGACACACTGCTATTWACATCTGACTGCTGTAAATAAGCCACAGAAAAGGCTTTGTTGTGAGACAGCTATTTACTCTTAAGAGTTACCATTCCAAACCTTTTAATGCGTTCACAGCAAAGGCATTAACTCTAGCATCAGAGTTTTGACAGAAGAATACATCGACTTAGGCAAATCTACAACATCCTTCAAGGTTTCTTCCGTTMATTCCTGCCATGAATCTGGACCTACATCAAATGCTCTTGTTACAGCACTACTTTAGACAACGGAGGCAACGGGACTGTAGATCAATTTGKTTTTTTTTTTARTTATACACATAGGGCAAACTTTAAAGTTAATAGCAAAAAAATTGCTGTAACACAAAACAACAGAACAACTTAACCACAAATTCAGATGTAACCAGTTGAGATTATTATTATGCATTTAAGCATCTTCCTTTGCTTTTTGCACTTGTGATTGAGAACATTTTACCCTTCATRCTGTAAAGGAGAGATCAATTTCTTTTGATACATGGGTTCAAAATTACTGTTCAAAGTATAAGATTGGAACTGAAATGGTAAGAATGAACTCTCAACAGCACGAAATCAAGGTGGCCAAGCAGATTTAGAACATAGACTGAGCTGCTCACAAGACTGCATTTTTGACAATACAAACTTTAAGAATTAAGTAGGTAGTGACAAAAGTAGTCATTAAGTAAGTGATATGGGAACATCTGCCATTTCAGAACTCAGAMAAGCACAAAGATTCTCAATAAAAGCAGTCCCTAGCAAGGGCTATACTCTTCTACCTATAATACATTAATGAACTACAGCTATTAACTTCATAAAACTGATTTTATACAAAATGAAATCAACATACCTTAGCTTTAGAGGAAGCTCCTCCTGCTTTGGCTTTTTTGGGATCGGGCTTAGATTCCATGGTATTGGACCCTGAATCTTCAGCAAGTGCTGGAGAAACAATAGACCATTTCAAGCTACCAACAAGCCCATTTTAGGTCAGCACAGTTTTCCATTCTTAGGACAGAAGAAAAACTGTTCATGGATACAATACGCTTATCACACAGAGGTCTGAGGATTTTAGACCCATAAAAGAAGTTCCTTAAATTCCATGTTAGCATACAAATTTTTCATAATTAAGATCATAACATGTCAGCAAATTTGTCGTACTCAAAACAATTTAAAAATGCACACACACATATACTGTGTAGGCTAGTGTCTAGAGCTGTAGTTTCACCCAGTTTGAGCAGGCAAGCTAGCCCCAGTAGAGAGATAAGGCAGGACTGCTTCTTCAAATCACCTGTCCCCTAATGCCATTACCCGCTCTTTTGCATCAGCACAAGCATTCTGGTAGCCCCACAGTGAACTACACTGAGGAAATWGTCCAGATAAAAATTAATGTGAAAACATTTTAAAAAAATGTTATGTTAAAAATCAGATTAGATCAGATTAGTATTACCAAAAACACCCCCCTCTAGTCCATGGGTCTTAGCTTCAATTCCAAGTAGATATTTTCAAAGAGCAGSTGACAGATGGTTGTGTGGAAAGGAAAAACCCTCCTACATTGGAAGTTGACTCAACTGCAAGTAAGACCAAAACTGCAGACAGAACTCACTAGATTACCCAGCTATGTGTAACCCTACCTATGCTGAACTCCTCTCCTCCTGCTAAGTATGTTTCTTCCTCTGGCACGTCAAAAAGCTTCAAAACCCACCCTTTTCTCAGTCATTTCCCAGAATGTAAGAGAGATTACCTGATGCAGGTTGGAATTTGGCTGGAGCGGCTCCCCCTACCACTCTGGAAGATGCTTTAGCAGGAGGAGCTGGTTTGGCTGGCATGTTGGCTTTGGCTTTCTCAAGCATGGCCAGTACCTGGTCTTTGGAAGTTGGCTAGAAAACAGAAGGGGGGAAAAAAGAAGTGATAAATTAGGAAAGATTAGTGATACTGATTACTAATACATGCCACAAACAAGCAAAATGACAGTAGTTTGAAACAGGCTATTCTCTGTTCAGCATCTTCCAGGACACTTATCTTAAAACATCTATGTTTTCAGATATTTCTGTTCCGAGATCATAGAATAGAATCAGAGAATCATTAAGGTTGGAACAGACCTTTAAGATCATCGAGTCCAACCGATGTTTCGAGATGAAACATCTTTCCATTAAGTTTYTTCTGCAAGACCTACAGGAAACATGTGAACCAGCAATCTGTTCTAGGTGAGCAGTCCTATGACGTTAATGGAGTGCCCTAACAGTGGTTCAGCACTCAAAGGTCCATAAGATACACCACATTGCTAGAAGCCATCTTAAAGCATGTGTTCAAAGGCATACAGTTGGACAGTAACTGGTAGGGAAGCTATCTGCAGTACATTTTTTCAGAAGAAAAGCAGAGTGAATAAATGTCAAGCTCCTGAAGTGATAAACCTGTGGTGGCAGTAGTCTTTCTGAAGTAGAGAAAGCTAACTCACAGCCTCCTGATACTATTTTCAGCTGCCCTGAAAATATTCAATGCAGACAAGCTTACATGACTCAAGACAGCATATCATGTGATTGTGAATGTGACTTGTTAATATCCACTCATTCAAGGTCACGTTATCTAATCTTAGTGACAGAAATACCTTCAGCTTGCCGGTGGCTTTTGCCATCTTCTCAAAGCCAAGATGCATCATAAAGAATGGCAGGGCATCCTGTGCCTTTTTACGCACATCCCCATTTCGATCTTCAAGGCAGGAGTACAGGTGAGGCACACACAAGAGCAGGTCAGAAGGAACAGAACGGAGGGTAGGCAACTTCTCAGCCAACCAACCAAGAAGCTGAAAGAAAGTTTTAAAAGTTTTTGAGGAAGCGCTCACAGTGCTCCGTCAGGCCACGAGAGCCTGAATAGCAGTCCTTCACATACCTCTCTAAGTAGGAAAAAAACCCCGCCCCAAACTTTGTTCAGACAAATATTCTTAACCAATAACAAATTCCATGTCATCAATGAAAAAATTTTAAAAATTAAGTACAGTATGTTATTATGCAGCTATCTTAAAACTTGGAACATGGTCTCTTAAGACTGCATGGGCTGCTTCTTCCTTTTGAAAGTWACATCAGAATTTCAGCTGCACTTTATCAGCCTCAAACATATTAATGCCTCCACTTCAGTTCTGGTCTTCATTACCATGTGGTTAATTTGAGGGAAAACACACTAGCTCTTAAAATGCTGATCAAAACAGACAAACATTTCATTTYGGAGGTACTGAAATCTGAATGACAGCTATCATGCAGGAAGAAAGCTCGTTATTAGCCTTTTGAGGTTTAACAATTTCATGTCAGTATGAAGACACAGCTACCTGTTTACTCATATAATGGYAGCATTGTGTCATTTCAGTCTGCATAGGTAAACACAGTCCATAGCAAGTAAGGTTATTTTGATTTGACACACATAAGGAGAAGTTTACTTAACAGAAGCCTACCTCTTGTCTTAGGAAAGGATTTTCTTTTTTGAGCTCCTCAGACAGGTCTTCCCCTTCCAACCACTCTTTCATGCCAGTTTGCTCAGCCCAGGCGTTCACAGTTGCTAATGCAGCAGCACGAACGTTATTCTGTAGCAAGAACAAGATTTAGGAAGAATAATCCTAAAGAGGGGTCAGAAGATTACAACAGAAGAGGCAATAGATGCATCCTTCCCATSAAAGGAAAAAGCTTCTACATCACAGGCTTTGAAATCTGTTTTTATTCACTGCTTGAGAAGTCTAAGATTCAGAAGAATTTAGTTTTAGTGACTATATCAGCTGCAGAAATCACTGAATCAGACACTATACTTATCTACCATCATTTTTAAAAAAATAAGTTTAATAAAGACGGACAAAGGATATCTTTAAAAGCACTTTGTACCTGCTACTATTCATTGATGAGAATTTTGGGAGTCTCCTAACTCTCCAACAAGCTAAAGAATGAGGTTAGTGATTTATGTAATGCCTAAAATAGACTTAGCACATTCATAAATCAAGGCAAGTGGGTTATGGAGCCTGTTATTAGGGCACTATTATTTAGGACACRCAAGATCAAGAGTCAAGTCAGCAACAGGGGAGCCCTCTAAGTCCTACCAATTTCCATCTTTAGTGTTTTTTTCCAAGCAAAATTTAGAACAGCACCCTTTTTTGAAGCAGCTATGTGATGTTAGGAGAAGTCAGATGGAATACTTAACCACTACGGTTCTCCAAACCATTATCAGCATAGACATGACTCCACACATATGACTCTCTCCTGTAGGCTGAATTTCTGAGGCAAGCTGATAATGTAAGAGACTCATTTAGCTTTAGCATGAATCAATTTTAAACACAAAGGTAACACCCAGGCATGTATCTAAACAAGAAGTGAGCATCCTTGCAAATAACTTCTACCATCTTTAATGTCATTGAGGAAAAGAAACAAATCATGTGCTGCAGGCCTCTCTGACGAGGCCTTGATTCCCATCACCCAAACAATTTTCTTCACTCATGCTACAAGCTGTTGCTTTTCCTCAACTAGTCAGTGGGTCCACTATMAACATTTCGAAGTAGGGCCCAAAGAGGATCCTCCTCACCTTCAAAAACTCTAGCAATTGGATAAACTGGGTAAATCTTGCAGTACATCAMAAAAAGTTACTACTGTAACAATGTCGGAATGAGCATGCAACCCTCTGTCAGCATTATAGCGCTTACAAGTAACACTGGTATTATGCATTTTAGTAACAGTATAAGTTAATCACAGCTGGTCTTATCCTTAAACCATGTACTTGGAACTGAAGGGAGCTTGCTGTTTCCTCAAGATAATAAAAGAGGAATCCAACTTAATCATGTAAAATCTCAGATCTTTCAGACTCTTAATGAGAAAACAATTTGATCTAAGAGTTTTTATCTAGACCTAGGACCAGTCCTAGTCCTTCCATTGCTTGAGACAGGTAGATCCAATTTCTGCTCTTTTTCCTACACACTTTCAGCGTAGAGACATCTGAAGTATGCTACCTCTGATAATTGCCTGCGACTTCTGGCACAAGACATTGGCATCTTCCCAAGCCTCTTTCCCCCATTGCTTCAAATAGCTCTTTCCCATGGTCCTACCTTCGATTTTGACATAGCATCTTGACAAGCTCGACACTGACATTATACAAGCTTCAGTGTCAGTTGTGAGTGCCCTGTTTCTACCTACAGTTCAAAGGTCTCCTACACAGTGACACAAAGATAGCAACGTACACTGGAATCCACCACTGACACGCTAAAAGAACAAAAGTTCTACAAGCAACTTTACCAAGCAAATGTGATCAGCATCTAACGTAGTATATTTTCAGCATTAGAAGTATGCATACTGTCCCCACGTTTCATTTAAAAGCTGAATTATGACACTGACTGGGTTTATTTACAAGCAGGAGAATACACCTCAAGCAGAATATATATTCAGGTACACATTCATATTTGGATAATAAGTTGTCATTTAGGCAAGAACCTTTCAAAAAAATTTGTAAGCTTCCAAAGAAGTTTTAACTACCACCCACCTCTCAAAAGCAAGTCCAAACAGCAATAGTTATTGTCAGGCCTAGCTCAGACAGTGAGCAGCAAAAAGGAAAGAGATCTTGATGAGTGTCCTACCTTACTGTCTCCTAGGACTGTAATGACAGGAATGCCCAGATTTTTCACATGCTGCTTGATATTGGGGCCCATTGCTGTTGCTAGCTGCTGAAGAATGCTCAGAGTTTGTTGCACCTGCACATAAACAAAAGGGCTTTGAATAAAATACTGTTACAACCGTGTGGACAAAACTCCAAGTCATATGGGGAAAAGTAACACTGCTGTACACCTAGGCTTTTACTTTAGAATGCCTGCTCAATGATACCTATTCCACACTTCAAATTCATCATACAGATAAATAAAAATTATTTCTATATTCTGAGTAAATTAAAGTTCAACTAAAAATATTTTCAAACAAGGAACACTTCACTTTTGTCACAAGCGGAGCAACTATTCAAACTTCATTCTTGTTTTTTTTGTTTGATTGGTTTTTGGTTTTTTTTTAGATTTGCTTACATTACATTCAGAGGTAGATTTTCCCTTTTTTGAAGGCTTTTTTTTTAATACAAAGCAAAGACAAAGGCAAATATTTATAAAAATAGGCAAATATATGATCTAGAAATACAGTTCACTGTTTTCTAACTGTTGATTTCATGACATTGTAACAGACTGAGTAATAAGCAAGGTTCAAAAATCATAAACAGTTTCTCTTCAGTTCTAAGCTGGAAACGGCTGAAACAGGATTTTGAATAACATACCAAGATTTTATTGGAGTCATTGAGACGACTCTTCAAAGCAGTTGGAAGTTCTCCTATGTTTGGCTGTATGAACTTAGCATCATTTATTATGCTTGTCACTTCATCTAGACCTTCCTTTCTAACCTTCCAGTTTTTGTCCCCAATCTTAGACACTAGTTCAGCTGTGATCTTATCACTGTAAGAGAAAAAAAGGTAAAAAGCCCATTTTCTTAGTTACGTGTCTTTTAGTATTTGAGTGCTTTAACACCACAGATTTCTGCTTAGAAAGTGTTTATAAACACAAAGTTTTGAATTGCAGCGGAAGTACGTTTTCAGGTTGTAGAATCCAAACCTACCCAATATCTGTTCTTGGCAAGAGATCCACAACATCATTCCCAACATCCTCTTGTTCCTCTTCCTCACCATCATCCCCACCTCCCCCACTGTGCCTGGAAATGCCACGAGTTGGGGCTGGTGCTGTCTGCCCTTGCATCTGCAAGCAACACAAAAATCAGAAACAGCTACTTTTACAGTTTTTCATTTGACTTCAGAAATAAAAACACTTGCATGATACCAATGTGCTGTCTCAGGGCGACAGACTTCTAAAACATTATGCTATTCAAACAAAACCAGAAACTTTGAAGTTCAGCATGAAAAAAKTAACTATTGACATAGTTAGACATAATGAGTTTGCAGCTGCTTTGGTGAAATGTCTTAAAAAATCTTGTTCACTTACAAAAATACAGGTTAGACTACAATATTACTAGAGATTCCAGCTACTGAAGTTTCCAAGTAGTTCTAATGATCCTTGGTAGTAGAACAGCTACACTTCATACCTTTTCAAATTCTGCATCTATCTGGGAGAGAAGGGCTGGCTTCTCATCCTCAAAAAACATCCGCAAAGGAGGTCCCACATAAAGATACATGACTCCCAGCAAGGTAATGGCAGAAGTCCTTACAGCCTGCCAGGAAGAGGATAAAAGCACTTAGTCTTCAAATTAAGGACTGATTGATATTTAATTCAGGATTAAAATTCTAAATTCACTCACTGGGTTAGTTGCAGCAAGAGCCGTCTTCACATTACTGATGAAAGCTTTGACATTCAGTCTGTGGGAAAAAGATATCTCCCATAAGTAAAACACAACACAGGAAGCACCAACAAGAAACAAAATCATCACAATATGCTAAAGAAAAAAAAATGCAGTGAGAACAGATTCATACAACTAATTTACAAGCGGAAGATATTTGCACTTATAAAACACTATCACAGGTACGGTGTAGATGGTAGCTATTTAAATAACTACTGAAAGAGATCAATTTGGGGAATAGCCTACTATGCAAATCAATACAGTAAACATAAGATAATTTAGATCGAAGACTGCTATTATTACAGCTGGAAAGTTTTTTAAACTATATTACCCACATGATTGCTAGAACTGAAATCCTGAGGGATGAGTCCAGAATAATTTTAAGCACCTGAAGCATAATAAAGGTGAGGGCTTTTTTTTTCCTGTTAGTCTGTCTCAGGATCTTCCAGAAAAAGGCACAAATTCCAAAAAGAAATTTCCAAGAGAAAGAAAGGAAGGTTTAGGTTACTGAACCTTCTACACCACCACTGAACTCAATAGAAAACAGGCAATCACAGAAACTTCTTTTGCACAGCCTCAAACACTGCTCTTCTAGTATCATATCTACACATAGATTACCCTGCTGGAAATACATGCTTTTTGAGGAATTTGCTGAAGAAGAGAGTTTATTTTCCAGATTTAATCAATGTTACTATCCTTTTAATAGCTGCGAAACAACTTGGACAGGTATAGTAACTGCCCAAGTAGTCAAATAAATTAATATTTGAAGTCTTCACTGCTTAGAAACTTTGTTCTCAGAAGTAAACTGTATTACATATGCTTGACCACATTCAGTTAAGAGACTGGTGATTAAAAATTAAGGAATGCTATCCCTGGTTCTGATGGAGAATCCATTTCTTACCCTCACAGCGCCAGATGCCATAATGGCTACTTTGTTGGCTAAAACTCCATCCTGTCATCAGCCTCAAAATCTCTCCCAAGGAGAGCAATAAGCATGCTGGTATGTACTCTTCTGTCGGCTGTCAGGTTTTGTTTTCTTAAACTATAAAATACAGTGATCCACCTGGGTGCAGGTGTATCCAAGTAGAAGAGGAACAACAGASACGCAATACCACAGCTCCTTGCCCAGCCCGCTCCTATAGTATACAAAGTTTAAGAAAAATGCTCTTCAGAGAAGGCCGAGTGATGAATAAAGCATCTAGTAGTGTAATAGTATCCTATCAGATACTTTCATTCACACATTTAGGGCTAGAAGAGCACCTGACAGAACTAGCACCAGAGTTTAAGGAACAAGAGTTCAGATGCACTTGCAGCCACCCTCTTCAGACCAATTTGACAGAGAAGAACAGATTCTTAGTCCTAGATTAGAAACATTTTCATTCACGTTTCTCTTAGCAATTTACTTAAAAGACATACCCAGAAAAGCCAAACTCTTTAATTGCATTTGAAAGCCAGTTCAAAGTTTCTGACTGGTTTTTAGGATTCTTTTGAGAGAAAGCCATAGCCACAACCTGGAACAGAAGAGAATTAAGTGTAAATTTTCATTGGCAAACCAGGTGACAAAGCACTGTAATAAAGGAGTGAAGACACCTGCATTAAACACAGGGCATTGCAAGGAAACAGAAACAGCTGGGGTAACATATGAGGAAAAATTTGTTGTGTCATTGTAGCAGGATACGATTGCAACTGAAGTGAACAACAAGTTCCTGAAGTACTTAAAGGCAGCCAGAAATACCTTTACTAGGGATGTGTACCTGCTTTGGCAGTATTTCAGCAAAATACTGATTTACTACTCGTTATTTCCTCTTTTGGAGGAACTTCTATATAACTTCTGCCTTAGGAGGTATCTTGAGAGCAAACAAATCACTTTCAGGCAACAGAAAAAAATGAAAGATTTAGGGTTTACTCCTCAGACTGAAAGAACACCCCACATAATATTTCTGATTTTATTTACTGGAAGAATACTTTTGCTGCTCACTCACCTGCTCAGCAGTCCATGGCAACTGACATGCCTCTGCTATTGCTGTCATGGCTTCTTTTGCATTACTCCCACATTTCACATCACCAACCTTGTCTACAAGGCCATCCAGCACCACCTGTGCTGAAGTTTTGGAGAAGTTTCCCTTCTGTGCAATCAATGCAACTATATGCAGTTTCATCTGCATCACCTGGAACATCCATAACAGCAAGGAAGTTACTCGTGTCTTCACGTATTTTAGACCATTTTTTTTATTCTATGTATTTATAGATAAATAAAAAAATGAACATATGTATTTGTGGGTAAACACAAATGTATACATAAAATATGTAGTTGTGTATATACACACAAATGTATATATACATTTAAATATATAAGTGTTTCTGTTCACASACATTCATGTACACAAATACATATTTTATACACACACACACTTATATATAAATGGTTTTGTGTGATTATACACACAAATTCTGTGTATACACACAAATATGTATTTTTTTATATATATATATATATATACATACACAATAAATAATACTGGGCAGGTGTTACTTACTTTTAGAACTTACATACACACACATAGATACACATATCCGCACACGTGTATACCCATACATCTAGATATCTCCAAATGTTGCCTCAGTCTCAACCATCAGCAGAAATAAAATCTAATTGCAGGGTTTATATTCTCACTGACTACAGATACAACTGTGGTCATGGTGCTAGGACATCAATGACATATATGCACCTACAGCCTTTTAGTTGGAAACACAGCTTACATTAAGTTACAAAAATGGACTGTAATTTACTGAAGGATAATGTATTACCTGAAAATTTGTTTCCTTCCAACCAGGTTTCTTGGCCAGCATTCTTACTAGAGCTTGGCAAGGCATTTCACTTCTTTCCATAAGCTCTACAGCCTAAAGGATAAATATTAAGTTAGTCAGTAGGTCAAAAGTGATACAAAACTCAAAACACAAACAGAAGTTACCTCAACTGCCCTCTAAATATTTTCTTAATACTGAACTACGTTGCAGAAATTCTCAGCAATTTACCTGAAGAGCCTTACTACAAGACCCACTTCTACAAGTACCCCATTTTACAGGTACTGAGCCACATTTAACCTACAGCATTCACATTGCTACACTTTGTACGTTCTTTAACAAGTGTCCTTACAACCACTATTGGACATTCCAGCCCTGGGAATTTAACACTTAACTAAAAGAAAAAAAAAAAACAAAACCCACACACCAAAAAAACCCCAAACCAATCCAAGCTGCCTTTTTTTGTTTTAAAGATGAAGTATACTGTGCTCCTTTCACATTGGAATGCTGACTACACAGCAGAGATTAAGCCTTAATGTAAACTGAAATGCTGTTTTTACTTGTTGTTAGGCTTATCCATCCCACTGGAACTGTAACATCTTTCCATTTGAGTAAAGCTGACTTCTGCAGCAGCATTTCAGTGCAGCCAGTCACCGTTTCATAATTTGTTAGTCACCTTTTCCACTAAAATATTAAAACTCAGTTGCAACTGTAATGGTGTAGCAGCATCAACTATTTGTACATCTACAACTGATGCCTTTTTGCATGTGAACTCTCAAAGGTCTTATGACGGATACCATGGGAAGAAAGCCAGGCTTCACATTTGAGTGACACATGATGCTCTTTTTGTTTGTGACTACATCAAGCACTCGCCACCAGCTGTGAAGACTGCTGGTATTGTATAAGGCTTCAAACATCARCTATTTGTCCATTGAAATTTTAGTATTATAATCAATTGCTGCCTAACATGCAATCAGCAGGGACTTACTTGCAACTGGTTTTGCCCAGTCATTGCAAAACTTGTTTAAATCTAGTTATCTTTGAGTCTAAGCTTTAGAATTACTTAGTGTTTTAAGAAGACCTCTATGCGCCCTCAATCCACATACAAATATTTTTGAGAAAAGCATAACTATCTACATTAAACTGAAAGACTTACTCCACTRTTATTATGGAATAAGAGCCAATTTAAACCATATAAGCCACTTGTCTTTTGCAAGTATTATTTAATCCATCTAAAGTACTGACATATCACTACTACTAGTATGTCTTTTAAAACAGTTACCAGGCCTAAAAAGCTGAAGAAATTATTGCTTTCTCTTTCCCTACCTGCCTCTCTTCTTATCAACTACTATAAACTTACCTTCTGAAACTCCTCCATGCAGGCAAGCCTCTCCTTCCAGTTACCACTGTCCAACTGCTGGATACAAGAAGCTGGAAGGACAGCAGCAGCTTTCTCTTCACAGACTTCTATCTGCAGACAGATCAGAACAAGGTTAACACCCCACTATATCCCTTCAGAGCGGGGCAGCAGCCTTAAGGACCCGTAATACTGCAATGACCCTTGCACTGTGGTGCATTTACAAAAYACGAAAAGTTTTCTGTGGTAGGTTCAAAGATTTTGTATGGATTATAGTTTAGGGGCCTTATGAATTTAGGAAGCTGCTGAATTGTACTGAAAAGTAATCCCTGAAAAGTACAATAAGTTGTGCAGACAGTCAAAAATAATCCTGAGTGGCCACTATCTACTTAGGTTACCTCAAGCAGAGGTAACCTAAAATTTGCAAGATAATTTTGTATGAATTCTGAATAAACATTCACAGCAGTGAATCGGTGGTTGATGAGGGTGGATGGGRAAAGACGTATCTTCTGCATCCATTTTAGCAAAATGAAAAATTAAAGTTATTTAGTATAYGAAAAATTATAAAAACTTCCCTTGTTTTCACTGGTGTCTCTATCACCTTCAGGAAGTGTATACTCATTTTCCACTGTATCACTAGCAATATAAACAGGATACATAATGGGAAGTATTCATTCTAAGCGACACTCTAAAGATAACGGACAGTCCAAAAAGCTTGCACATACATCTAGCAGAGCTTTAATAGCTTTTTGTTACTGTTTGACCTACAGATACCTTAGTTTACCTGGTTCCCTACCAAGAAGATAGGTAGGTGCTCAATTAACATGCAGAATTCAATYATTTTCTTGAAGTGTAACTTAATATGAACAGCACAAAATACATTTGCATTAGTTCGTTTACTGTATTCCACTTCAGATTTCAATGTAAACTCCAGAATACTGTTTTCTCAGGCTTTTAATACCAGACACCTTCARCAAATCATGCATCCTAAATTACATATAAAGTAGTCATACCGTTACTTTTTTCATCTGTTCCTAGTTCAGGGACAATATGATATATCCTATTATATTAGCATGATTTATTGTTTACTGTCTTATATAGCCTGGTACCAACAACAGCCTGAAGAACAGGTGTATTTACAGAATATATCGAACATCCATTTTACCAGCTATGAATTCCATTTATTTAAATGTATTGCTTTCCCTTGTCCTAATAAAGAAACCCAACTTCAGTGAAAAATTCCATAGTAGCTGAAGAACTGATTAACCAAAGCTACTTATACAGAGGACTTCTTATTTCAGAGAATAGCAGAATACTCACCGAGAGCTCCGATTCAACTATTTCTTTGGTCTCAGGACCCTTCTTGCCTTTAGCCCCAGCACCTCCCATACCTGCAGCTGCAGCTGGTTTGCCTTTCTTGGGTGGGCCCCCAGACTAGAAAGGAAATGGACAAGTTAGCCAAGATCAAACAGGTCTCTAGTTCATCAGATACCAAAAGAACTGCTGGTTTTCGACACTTCCACATTCTAATGTCAAAAAAT
This sequence comes from Oceanodroma leucorhoa, assembly GCA_030449065.1. Lineage (NCBI taxonomy): Eukaryota > Metazoa > Chordata > Aves > Procellariiformes > Oceanodroma > Oceanodroma leucorhoa. Next base: position 3,385,463 of record JASVER010000065.1, read on the forward strand.
ACATCTCTCTCTAGTACCATTAACAGCTGCAGGCAAAGAAATAAGTTTTCTGCTAGAGCTTATTTAATTCATATGTTGCTTTCAGACTACCAGGTTTTATAAAACATGTACAGTAACAGGGACACACAAGACAATGAAAGATGAAAAGGGAAAGAATGTATGTATTTGTGAAGGTTCAGAAAATAATGAATTCATCTATGTATTCTCCTATGCATACTGATTAGATATGGAACTTGTGACTGGTGTGTCTTTTTCAGGCTACCAGAGTACAGATTTTAAAAAAATAGATTTTAAAAAAATATGGTCCATTCTAATATTCACTTCTAGGTTTCTCACCTGGAGAAATAAGTAGTGTATTATAAAACCCATCTATAGCGCTACTTAGGTCAATTTTTAAAATCCAAATAATCATTTTAAAGTAATACAGGCTAACGGTTAAAATTATTTATGATAAGAAACTAAAAACAACACTCGAGAATACTCAACACTTAAGTAGTAACCTTGCTAGTTATAAAAAGAGACATTGACTTCAGCCAAATATTACTATGTCACCACAGTTTATTAATGTTACAACATCTGAGGCTCCTCTGAATGCCTCCAGTGGTCTATGACTATTTCAATATCAAAATCTGGTATTAAGACATAAGTGACAAGATAGTTTGTAGCATTAAAAACTGAGATTTCATCAAGTACACTCTTGGAAAGCCCCAGATTATTTTTGTTGTTGGGCTCACCTACTCCTACAGAAGGCCAGGATTCCTCAGTGGAAGGAGACCTTCAACAGGCCACCTTTGATCTTCAATAAGTAACTATTCGATGCAATCACAGACAGCTGTGAGTGTCAGACAATCTCTTGGCAATCTCTCTTACCTTCACAGTGGTTGCTTTTTTCAGTGGTCCTGGTTTGGTTGCTGCATCTTTTGTTTCTTTATCTCCACCAGTCCCTGAAAGAGCAGGGGTCTTTCCAGCAACAGGCTTGCCTTCTTTTTTCTCAGCAGCTCCTCCTGTCTTTTTACCATAAACCAGTTCTACCTTCTCGGCACACTCTTTAATCTGACAAAGAGTTGAATGGAAAAAAAAAAAAGGGGGGGGAGGGGAGGGGAGAGAGGAAAAAAAAGCAGGGAAAAAAGAAAAAAAGCTATTTAGCTACCACAATTGCATGTATAGTGTCCCTTCAACAGCAGTGACTCAAACTTGACTACTCTGCGAAAAACGTGAAGAGTTTAAGTTGTTTACTTCACAAAATTTTGTGATCCTGTGTTCCTTACAGTAGTAATGTTAACCAGTCAATGGCATCAGCCGTCACTGTATCACTAGAATAATTTTCCTAGTTCAAAATTAAGTGCATTTATAAGCATTGACACCCCCCCAATACTTATATATGCTCTAAAGACTAATTCTTAGCATCTTAAATTATAAAATCATCATTCAGTCAACAAACCTGTCAGCTTATGCAAAAGCGTGAAAACTTTGTTGTTGGAAAGTAAGTCTTTAATACCAAATCCTGTCTAGTAATATAGAATTAGACCATGTGGTTGTGACCTAAAACCCTAAACTCGTTTCAGACAACAGAGAAAGCGTTCAAAAACAAAACAAACAAACCCCTACATACAACCAACCAACAACAAAAAAAACCCCAAACCAAACCTCACAACCCATCTTATAGATAATAGAGCCTTGAAGCCAAACAGATATTTTACATAAGAATGAAAAGGTGCAATGTTTACATACTAACGCATTTCAAGTAGTGGAAGTCAAGGAAAAGATGCTTGATAATCTAGCAAGAAATAAAGAGATTTCCTGCCACATCAGTAACTTTTAAGTAAAAAATAAATTTTCAAAAAWCTATGCTGGAAGTCATCAGCTAAAGCATCCTCCTTAGTCTTCTTTAGCCTAAGATGCATCTTAAATGGATAAATGGAGCATTCTTTACATTTACGATAACAAACTCACCCGATCAAGCTTTAGTTTGTCTACATCTGCTAGAAAAGGATTCACAGCTTTCTCTCCAGCCACTTTCAAGGCAGTGCCTAATGCTTCAAATCCAGCATCTCTTACTTCAGGAGCAGAATCATTGATATGCTGCAGAGAAAGACAACTAGTTATCATATGACCTGCAGCTCATATCTAAACAGATTCTTAAATCCACCTTCTGTAYAAATCCCCTCCCCCTTTTTAAAATCTACATCTACTACAGAATAATCCTTAACATTCCACTGCAAAAAGAAAAAGGTTGCTTTTCACTTCTATTTTCTTATGTCCTGATCAAGTCTACCGTTTCCCTGATACAGCCAGTTTCCCACCTTTGGATCTTTCACACAACAAGAAGAAGGTAAACATTCACGGTTTAATAGATACTGCAACACCATGAAAGTTCACAAGGAGTTTGAAGTTCTGCAACCCTGATCAAATCTCCATTTTTGAAGCCAGGGATATTTCCCATAACAAGGARAGGGCTATTTTGCAATGAGAAAAAAAAGTATACATCATTATCGTTTACACTGATAAATGGTCTAGTGTAAATGCAGTGTATGAATCAATGATGGTTCTTTTATTCATGGTAAATGATATGTAGCATGCCGACAAAAGCTTGCTAGAGATGTCTGCAAGAAGCAAGTGGCACAGTGCCCAGAAGTTTAATAGTTGCAAATCACTGTCTTAACCTATTATAAACTTGGTGAGTCTTCAGTTTCRGAGAAGCTAAGAAAAAGGAGACTAAACTGGCCCCGTGGCTGACGGTCATCTTCAAGTTTGACATCAGTCAAAACTGACTCTGATGGCTACGCAGCACACTAGAACTCTTTAGTCCTTGCACTACCAGAAGGGTCTTTCTCCCGAAACAATYCAATGCTTCACAACAGTGCTCCAGTCAATGCCAGGGAAGTACCAACTCCTCCCGCTTTACCTTGAGAAGTGCAGCACAGAAAGGTTTTAACAGGCTTTTTGGCAGAGTAGAAGGTGTGCAGTGACGGAAGCTTCTTGCAATGAAAAGGGATGTTTGTTGCTTAATTGTTGGGTTTTTGTTGTCCATCACTGCCAACACATCTTCACTTATATTCTGCAACGTGGTCTACAGTGTTGGATAAAGAAGTCGTCAGTTTCAGTAAAGTAAGGAAAAAAGCAAATCAAAATTAGAGACCAATTCTCAGACAATGGGAAAACTGTCACTCTTACTTACTGTAAGAAAGATTGCATCAATGGCCTCCTGCAGTGCCTGCACTACCTGAGGCTTCTTCTCTTTAAATTTCTCCAGAATTGTTGGAACAACCTACGGAAAAGGGAAAAAGAAACAAACAAAAAAGTCAATCCACTCTTCACTAATATAACTGGAAAGCCYGACAGTCTGCTTCCTGGTATTTTGTAGAGAAGCAAATAATGCAAACATTGCTGCTGCCCCCTCCAGGGGTACACAACAGCAGTATGAACTAGTTTATTCTAGCTGATCCCCAATATTAAATTCATTCCAGTCAATCTATTAACAAATACAGATTTTTGAGCAATTTCATAGCAAAGCTAAACAAAAGGCAGATATGCCAGTTCACGTAATTACAGATGAATACTCTAGCTCTACTGGTCTGGAACACAGAGCAATAGAATGGAAATTAAACAATTTCACAGCACAGGGTGCTGTGGTCTTGTACTATAAGAATCCAAGAAGGTATATAACCTGTCCCACTCAGCATGGCTCATTAAGAAGCCCTCATTTGACTCACAGCTGACAAGACCATCGTTCTAAAGCAACCTGAGTCCTTCCTGGCGCAATATTTTTCAGATCTATTACCTTGAAAAAGCACACCTGACACTAAACTATTCCATACAGGAATTTCACAGCAATTTATATCCAATCTAGCTGCTCAGTCAGTCACTGTCGAAAAATAAAATAAATAAATAAATWAATTAAAGGGGGGAGGGGGGARAAAAAATAAATCAGCATTCTCATGTGCCAGTAATACAAGCAGCTCCATTAAGTATGGTCTCTTGTAACAGTAGGAACTTCTGTCAGTGAGCCAGAAACACGCAGAGCTTTTAACTGTGGAAAGCAGGCTATTTTCAAGATTTTCATAAACATAACGCAGTTCATAATTTAGAAGCAGTCTCATGCCTTACTTAAAAATAGTTATAAGGTCTTGCATAATACAAAATAGATTTTCCACAGATAATGCTTTCTACTCCAAAGCTGACTATGAGATCTCAACCCCTTGTGACACACAATGACCTAGACTGAGGTGGTATCCTTTGCTGAGGCGCAACTCGCAAATTCCCCATGCACAAAGACTTTAGCACTAAAAAAACTTCAGCTAATACAGAATGGCACCGTAAAGACCCTCACACATGCTACTGCATGTGCTAGAGATCCCTAAACCCTACAGAGAACAAAGTCATATGAAAAAGGTATTTAAAATTGTTAAGTCTCTGTTTTAGAAAATGCTGACAGCTAGAATGAATATTTTTTAACGTGGAAGTTAGAAGCCGTGTCCTATGTGAGAGAGGGAGGGAAGGAAGAAAAGTCAGTCCAGGGCTCCAGAGGCAGTCAAAAGAGCTGAAGTTGGGCCACATGCGCTCAATTACAGTGAGTAGTATGGTTCTATGCTTGATTCCATCACCCTTGTTTTAACATAGACTGTAGACTGTAACATTACAGTCCTATATTTAACTAATAGAGTTTATAATAATCCCACAATTCTAGCAACAGTTCTGTTTTATAACACTTCGAATGCCTGCCTTCACGAGAAGTCTACATCTTCCTCACTAGTAAATACATCCAGCAAACAAATCAAGTGAACTGGTAAAACGAGTGCTGAGATTATGCAATTCATAGCTGCCGTTACAGTACTGAAAAAGTCATCTTCTCAACGCCACTTGCTTGGCAACCATGGAGCTATACCCTTATTTCAGAAGCTTGGCTTTTTCAGTACTAACTCTGTAGCTATGAGGGTTAATCTTTAAAACACAAATCAARTGTAAGCAGATGTAAGAACGCTGCTTACAACTACAGACAGCTTTCAGAATGAAAGAGACTTTGTCCAAACGGTTGTTCAGAGTTCAGGAGACTTGAATGTTTCTGAAGCAGTGAGATTCAGTAACTTTCCAACTCATCACAAAATATAACACTACTGGCAGCCAGACACATCAGGTCTCTCCATCTCTAAGCTCTACCCCCATCACTCTTGCTYATCACAAGAAAAATCTGATTGGACAGCGTAAAGAACACAGCAACAGAGGCTTGAGAAACAAGTGAGATAACTCCAACTAATGAAAAGCTTCCTTTCTTTCCAGAGACTGGTTAAGCTTCCCCATATTCCCTGATACTAGCTGTTGGTAAGAGAGGAGTAGCAAAGGAGAACAGAGAAGAGCATTAAACTTGATCACCAGAACATTTTGGTATCGAAAATCTCAGTAGTTTGGCTATTTAAAGCAGACAAAAACTCCCACAAAACCCAGACAACAAACAAAAAACCCACCACCAATCCTCCCCCAACATTCAAAAAAACCCCAACCAACCTAAAACATGTATCATGGAGCTGCTAAGCAGAATTCAGGTTCAGAAGCTATTTTTTCCACTGTGGCCTACAAATGCATTTCTGTGGTGTATCTCCAGGATGAGGTAATGTAAATAAAGTTCATTTAATGGCAGAGTAATTCAGAGTTSTCTTAGTATAGAAGATTTATTGCGATAGTAAGCTTCATGTTGCTAAATGTGAATAAACAAGGTCCTTTTAACCTTAAGCTGCAAGAGATCTTGGCAGATATTTCACTGCTTGCTCTATTAAGGGGAAGGTAAGCATTCATAATTGTACAAAGAATACCTTTGATAAATACCAAGGTTTTTGTTCAAAGAATACCTTTGATAAATACCAAGGTTTGACAGGCAAAAGAAAAAAAAAAAAAAAAAAAAAAAAAAAAAAAAAAAAAAGAGTAAGGCATCAATAAAAACAGAAAAAAGTACATACTCTTACTTACATGCCCTGCATACTGTCCAAATTTCTTTCGGAGGCCAGCAGCTAGTCCAGCAAGGCATTTGGCAGCCAAAGCAACTAACATAACATTTGTATCCTTTCCAACAACCTGAAGAGAAAAAACAAACARCCCAAAAAACAATGTTAAAGACTGAAAATCCAAGTTTCAGAGACCTGGAAGAATTTCTTAGAATAGTCAGTGGGTTATTTCCACCACTGTTCCAGCTAATAATTTTCTACTCATGAGTATTATCTCAACTGTAACTTTTAAAGTATAATACAAAGAAATTACAAAAAATAYTAAACCATATGTGCACTCTGGGTTTTATTTATTACCTTTTTGAGAACTTTCACCAAGTCTGCATAGTCTCCTGATTCCAATTTGGGATTTTTCACCAGCAGTTCAACAGCTTCTAGAGCTTCTTTCCTTTCTTGCCACTTTTTTGCTTCCTGCAGAGCAAATAATTTACATTCAGTTATAAATGCAAACAGTTMTAGAGAAGCATACTTGCCACAAATCATAGATTTTAAAACTTAATTCTATCCTGAGAAAGCCAAAGTCTCCCTACAGTTCAACACCAATAATTGCAATGAAATATGAAATACAGTYCTTTCCCAGGACATATCTCAGCTCCTTAAAATTACAGCTTTCTTGCTGGTAAATCAAATTTTGAGACTTATTTATGTTAGTCTATATTTTACTTACACTAGTCTGTTATTATCCATGTAGCAGTAAAGCATACATTGCAGAATGCCCGTAAGTCTTAAGACTCATTAGCTCCACATGTCATAGAATTAACTGGTAGTATTTAAGTTTATCCTTACTATTTTCTCATAGAAGTCTTTGGGAAGCTTGGAAAGAATTTCTACAGCCTCAAGCAACTCATATGCATCTACTTGTGGTACCGCCTCTTCTTCATCATCACCTCCTGCAAMCAGAAAAGAGAAAAATATAAGCAGAGTGACAAATGAAATTTTGACTACAGCACCACCTACGGCTCATTGTTTAAGAMGTACTATCAGCAGTTGTGATTTTGCTATTCCAAAGGACTCAGCCACGTTTTCTTGTTGTGTACTGCACCCCACATGTTTTGCACCAGTTTGAGTAAAAGCACCTTTACAATTTAATGCATTCCTTCACAAATAATATACCAGTGATACACTTTCCAATGGAGTTCAGAGTTCAAATAATTTACCTCCATCTGCATCKCCTCCAACTGCCTGCTGCTGCTCAAATTTTGCTTTCAGCTCCTGTTGGGAACGCAGGAACCTGGTCTGCTTCGGAGCAGCTGATGACACCTTGACCCACTCTTCTTCCAGTTCTTTTAGCTGCCAAAAGAGGAAAAGAATCATCGTATCAGAGACATTTTGTACATACCCTAAGACAAGCAACACTTCATGGAAAGCAATGGAGTTTTCCCATTTCAAAGCCAAGGTAGCACTACCTTTCAAGTTCTTTTTTCTGCCACCAGAGAAGTGACTTCCCCTTCACATTCACTGTTCAGAAACTTTTGACCAAGTATATCCACAGAACAGAATATCATCAACAAAAATAYCAATACAAAGTATTTAGGTAAGAACAAACTGTAGAACAGTCAGAATGGAGTGTCCCCTCTGTAGAAGCTTTRAAATAAAAATGGCTGAGCATGAAGGAAGATCTTTTTCTTCCAGCCATGCTATTACTACACACTAAAACTAAGATGAAACAAACATGTKGAGCTACATTTGATGAGACAGTTTGTTTTTTTTTAAATCATGCCTTTTTTCCAGCAAGTTACTGCTTTCCACCTGAACACAATTAACTCAAGTGTGTAGGAGGGAAGGATGCATAAATAATTTATAAAGTTTTAAAATAATGGAATGTTCCATCTCCAATAGCATAGTTATCTATCATGACGTAATGCCATTTCCTGAAGGGGAACAGTCACATCCTGAGCACCACCAGAACAAGTCTGAAGGGCCGCGTAAGGAAAAACTTCAGGAAAAAAAGAAAACTGAGAAGGAGACCAGTCAGCTTGAAGACTTTCGGTGCAGGGGTCTTTTATAAGGGTAACCATTTGCCCTTGGGTTAGGTCTCCAAGAAATACCATTCTACTTCTCAAATCCCCTCCTCAGTTTCAATATGATGCTTCCCCCTGCAACTTCATATATTCAGACCAACAAAACATTGTCACAATTTCTTTACAAATAACAAAGAGAGACTAATGTTTTAGGTAAAGTTACAGGAACATAAAAAATAACATTGCTGTTACTGAAAAAAATCCAGCTTTGACTTTAACAATGCCCAACACCRCAGGATCAGGGAGGGTGAGCATGGAAGTGTTTTCTCAAACGTCTGGATACAGAACTACTTTCTGCATACCTGAACAGAATTTATGTTCTGCAGTGGAGGTCTCAGAGCATCCCTTATCCAACGGTAGATCTCCACAGCAAGGAGTTTGGCTTCATCTCGAACAGCCTTTTCCCGAGACTCAAAAAGTTTTGGCAATACTTTAATGATTGGCTTCAGTGAGATTATTTTTGAACCAAATTCACTGAAAGTTAAAAACATGGAATAGCATCAGTRTCCACGTAGGAACCAGAGAGTGATCCACAAATAATAATTGATTTTTTTTTAAGCAATCTACGAAATGCTTCCAGTGCACATTTAGGGATCGTGTCATTTACTCAAATCATTATTATAGTTATTATTTTGTGAAGCTACTAAGCTACTGTAAAATTTAAAGAATATTTGCCCTATCATAATTACCCTCCACGCCCAGCTTGGAATTACAAAAACAGGCCTCTGAAATTACTTCAAAGCACTTAATCCAATCTGCTGCTTAAATCTGTTCCCTTGCCAGGGGCAGAAAAAGAAAAAAGAGAAAAAGAAGAGAGTGTCCTTAGACCAGAATTTGTATGACCTACTTTTTTTTCTTTTTTCTTTTTAAATCAGAATAGAATCTCCTTTGTCTATCCTTGGAGGCAAACTGCAGTAAAAGCATTAGTCATTTTTCCACTTGTTGGACCAGATAATTATAGTGAGCCTAGGTCATCTTCACAGAAAGCAYACATGTTGAAATATGTGCTGCTGAAAGGACACATAAAACAAGTTTCCCCAGCCAATCACCCTTCCCTGTCAGCAGATTCTACATGCTGTTGAACTTAATACACTAACCTTCCTTTTTCAATCCCTGCTGAATGAGAACACAAGAACTTTCTTTTCATACTCATAGTAAACTGCTACAGTTCTTAAAGCATATCTAAATCACCTCAGAAGCCATAACCTTTTTTGATTCAGAAGCATTTCTTTTCCTTGAGAATTCTGAATTAACCTTTCCATCAATCACACTTTTTCCTCTGCTTCCCTCCAATCAAGTACCATATGAAAAAGTTAGTAAAAATGGCTTCTCAAGAACTCAAACTTACATGTCTCACTTTCCAAAAATTTTGGTGCGCAACATTTTATTGACAAGCCCACTGTGAGAAATACTAAGTATTAAAACCTGYAAAAAAGCCTCCAGTCTTAGAAACAACACTATTTAAATGCAGAATATGAACAAATGAGTTGCCCAAGATTTTTGTTTTTCTACCATGACTCAAAAAAGAGCATATTAGGAAGAGTGCCTATGCAAATTCTCTTATTCTTATCTAATTCATATAATATTATCTAATTCATATAACAACACAAGAAAGAAAAGAAACCTTAGTGCAAGATAAAAAAAAMCACCAGAAACTAAACTAGTTATGCACTCAAGCTGCCCACCTAGGTACAATATATAGACAAATTTTGTWATCAATGCAGAAACCCTGTCAAAGCACAAGACAAATTTAGGTAGTAACACAGCTCAGAAGCAGAAGATGAAGGTTAAATCAATAGGGCTCCACGAAAGAATTTGATCTTGCAATCTCAAAGATAATAAAATACTGCATATAAAAAAATAGGCAGATGTGGCACATTTTATAGGTGTGGGTAGTTGAAAGATATTGAAGAAGGTTATGCAGGTTACTAATTACACTGTACTGTTAAAAGGACATTTGATCAGATAAGGCAATTTAAAAGAGCCAAAAGATATTCTTAAATGTGGGACAGTAGTTTCACTTAGTAGAAGCACAGGAATATGTGCTAAGCCCAATGCTTTATTTCRAATTCTATTACAGAAGCCTGAAACAATTAGTTTAACAAGGACCATCTATACATATGCCTCAGCCAGTTCTCTAAAAAATACCTAGCATAAGACACTCTCCATCTATATTATACAGTTTTCACATGAATTACTTTACTCAGAAAAAGTGTTCTGCCCATTAATACCAAAATGATCTGTTTCATTAAAAAAAAAAAAAAAAAAAAAATCTAACGGGTAGTGAATTATATATACACCAAGTATAAGAATATGATACAGCAAACATACTTGAAGTGGAACAAAAAAAGATGTTCCAAATCTGATCTTGAAACCAACTACCCCATCTTCATTAAATTGGATTTGATTTTTAGGGAACATTATCAGCTTTTCTTTTTATTAAAGACATCATTATATGGACAATGAAAACTTACTGTGCAGTGAGCTTTTTTCTTTTTTTCTTTTCTTCCAAAAACACACACCGTGTACCCAATTAAAGATGCTCACATCAGAGAGGAAAACAGTGGGTTTTTAAAAAAAGACTACATTTTAGTTTTCCCATCAGTGAGTTTATTTCAGCTGTTCAGAAGAGAAGCTCCACAGTCTGGAACAAGACACACTAATCCTGCCCTTCTTTCAGAGGTCCATTGTGAAAAATGGAAGTTTGGTAAACGGTTGCCATGAACAAAAGTGATCCAGATGAGACTTGTACAACAAAGACATCCCTCACATCTAACAAATCCCATGATGGTCTCAACTGTTGTCAGAAAATATCAGTTCAGTGAAGAGACATCTTATTCAACAATAACAAGGGCCTGCTAAAGACTTAAGCAACAAATTAGACTCTACATACTGCTGGRGTGAGGGGGGRAAAAAAAACCCACAAAACAAACAAAAAAAACCCCAACAAAAAMCCCACAAACTAAAAGCTTACCTTAGTGCTTTCCTCAGTGTCTCTATACATGCTACTATGATTTTCGGGTTTTTGTTGTCCAGACCCTTTAGTAATTCTTCTTGTACTGCCTCCCCTTTCTCAATTTCTATATACATTAGACATATATCTAGACCCAGCTCTTTTGCTCTGGCTTTTGGCTGATTGAACACTTTATTTACAACTCCAGACGCTACTTCTCCTGTTGTCCTGAAAGATGAGAGTGTGTTACTTTTAGAACATTTAAGTGAATTAGGTATTCTACACCATTATCGACAGACAAAAGCACACACAACACCCAAAACATGGATTAAAACTCAGCAAGTCCTCATATAATAGGGACTCAATTCTAAGTTAACTTTGAAGGTAATAACCTTTTCTAAGAGATGACTTCAACCTCTAGTTTAATTGAAAGAACTCCTGCAGACTGAATAATAACGTGTTCCTAATACTGGATTACACCAGACAGTGTAGTTGCTAGGTTTTTAAACAAAGCTTTGGGTTTGTTTATCTGTTTTTTTAAATAAGACTTTTATTCATTTCATCAGGTCACAAAGTCAGACCAAAGCACTGATCTGGCCCATTAGGTATTTTTATTTCACGCTYGGGAGTATGGGCTATTTCATGGGCTAGAACACAGTGAAATACCAAAAAACATCCTGTGAAGAAATTGGCAGGTATGAAGACTCATACTGGTTAAGTTGGACACAATACCGCATAAACGTAACTACATTTTAGTTCATGGATGAATTACACAAATACCCCCCTGGAAAAAAAGAYCCCCTGTATGTATTGACCATTTTAGTCAAACAAGGACAGGGATTCCAGTTCACAGCACCTATACCACCAAATTATTGATTCACTTTCTCTACTATTTCAGAAATCTTTACTACTGCCTTTAATAGTTTCTTTTAACATTAAGCAATTTCTGRCAAGTTAATATGCACATGGAGGCCATCTACAAGGAAAGCCTACCATTTGGCAAATTCTCAAAATCAGAAAGCAAGTTCTGCTCTCAACAGTAAAATCAGAATTGTTAGAGGCCACTGTACAACTTATCTGCAGCCTTTCTCAGAGAGGCACATTAAACTGTCGTAACAGCCTACTAATAGCAAGAAAAGGCTACTTACTTCCCAGCTACATGAGCATTTTCAACATAAGCAAGTGCTGCTTCCAGTCCTTTCAACTGAGCCACTGCATTGGAGTCTGTCACAAATTTCTTTATCAATCCAAGATATTTGGACCATTCGGGACTCTTTTCATCATCTATCTTCTGGAAGAGCTTAAGGGCTTCTTCATAACCATTTAATCTGGCTTTCCACAGCTGGAAGCAGAAATCAGACGTTCAAATGTTGTGCTAGTACAATCTCAACTTACCAATCTTGCAAAATTCTTCARTCATAGTTGAAATTGTGCTCAGTAAGCTGGCATYTGCAAGATTTTTCTTCAATGACTAYATGAAWAACRTGCAACAGGACAAAATACKCRTTCTTGTCCTGCCAAGGATGAACTRGAYAGAAAGATGCCAGTCTTCCCCACTGCTCTCCATCAGCTCTAACAACCACTGATGAGTAGGTGGGAGCCCAACAATAGTTTCAGCTACAGATGAGTCATTTCTCCACATGAATGAGTGCACTGATCTTTCAGCGCACAAGCTTATGCCATACAGATTATGATGTTACTAAATTCTGCTTAATAAATGTTATTCAGCCTCTAGGTTGGATAGAACTGATGCAGTTTCAGATCTGTTTTACGCATGTTGTGCAGCTGTTGAGATTACCTAACTATGGCGTACTTAGAGGAGTACCACAGAATCACCACAGCAGAGATATACAGCAAGCCAAACCCAAAGACAAGATTTCCTACCTTGTGTTCACATTTCTGGTCAATGGGCAGTTTCATCCACTCACTGTCGTCCCCCATTGTAATTCAGGTTCTCTCTATAATTACAGAATTCCTGTGGAGATAGGGACAAGTTGGAACACAGAAAAATACATCAGGTGCTACCCGCAACATACTTCTACTTAAAAATAAAAAACAAAGACAATTCTGTAGCAAATCTTATTGCTAATGTGCAACCCAAGCTTGTAATTATATTTAGATATGCACTACTAAGACTAGACAACTACTTTGTTAGTCCTGGAAAGCTACCAGAAGCCATTAAAGATTAGAAGCAGTRCAATTTGTAATATTTCAGACACTAGAAGTCTCAATCTGTGAAAGTTTTAGTAAGCCGAGAAGGCATGCAGAATATAACCTCACCTAAGCTTGAGGAAGAATGTACTAGGATTAAGGCGCTAAAATGAAATGAGTACCCATCAACACTAGAAAACCGACTCTTACTGACATGTGCTTCAGCAACAGGTGCCATGAATCAGTGTCAAAAAATAATCGGGTGCTAGTGTAAGGACCGCCATTTTAACAACTTTACAAACAGCACCACTGAAATGAACAGTACCGTGAGAGGAACAAACCCCATTTTTGCAAGCTGGCCACTTCACGCCCTAATTCTAACGTAGCCAGCATCAGCAACTGTCAACAAGAGATCAATTTCTTACCACACACAGGTAGGGCTCAAATCCTTACTCATTCAAGTTCCTAAGCTTTTTCCTCCCCCCCACTTTCCTTTTTATTAAAATAGGAATGCTGACCATTAGGGTAGAAGGGATGAGACCTCAGGCCCAATGCCCGTCTCAGACATRTTGTACAACTAACCTGACTGCTCAGAGAATAACGAGAGAATGTGCCTGATGCAGGGAGATCAGCAAAATGAAAATAGCAGCAKCAGTAATGAGGGCTCCCAACATTATTCATACAAACAAACAAAATCAAACCAGAGAAGGAGTAACACATTCCAGCACACCAGTTCGAATGCATAGACAAAGAYAACCAAAATTCTAAAACTGGCCAGTATATACAACAATTTACCACTAAAGGCATATAAATACACAATACTAGCAGAACATTCCTAATGCAAATTCAGCCTATGCCAGCAAAGCTGCATAATTTATTCTGCAAAATATTTCACCTAATGCACAGAGGTTCTCTGCAGAAAATGAACCCCTAGAATTAGGAGCGTAATTTCACTGGTGTAAGCTAATATAAGCAAGTTCTCCAAAGCCTCCTGTCAGCCACACACCACTAACATACAGCTACCTCGATAGCAAAATTAGGCTAGCAACAGTCCACAATAAAAACAATCTTTTTTTCTTCCTTCCTGGGTTAGTTAGAAGATACTTAAAAAAATAACAACCCAACTCCCAATAATTAAAAAAAACCAAGCAAACAAACAACAAAACACAAACTACACACCAAACCCAAAACCAAACCAAACCAAAACACCCCAAACCCTCACCAGCCACCAACACCCACACCAAACTATACTAAGCTTACCTTAAATATTTATAAATTGCTATGGATGCTAATACTGTTCTCACTGTAATTGCATAAATCTACTAATTTGCCCAATGGCAATAAAACAAAAGTCAATRTCAGGACAGAAGTTGACTATGCATATAAATGAGTGTATCCAGGCATTATTATGGTTTGTCCTTCCCATTTCACAAACAGTGATGTGGATATTTTTTCTCGACATCAGCACAGTTGCACAGTGGTACTGAGAAGTCTGCTTTTTAAGCAAAAAAAGGCAAAAAAAAATGTTGAGAGGGTCAAAGACGAAGACTTAATTAACCCCTACAACTATAAACCACTGAGAATGAAAGGATCACTCCTCATTATGTAAGAAACAAGTACACAGAAGTGAGGCTACCTAAAGCCCATTCTACTGAACCGTTAATTCTGGTACACTATCTTTTTAAATGCACAACTTCTTTAAAAAAAAAAAAAAAAAAAAGCTCTGGATTCAATACTGGTCACACCATTCCTCCATGTCAGGAATTGAGAAGAAAAAGGTATTCTGACTTAAAAGTTACAACGAAAATAAAACTCAAGCTTTGCAATGCCATACCAAACCCAAACAACCATAAAGAGGTCAACAGGGCAAGCGAGTTACTGTATCTCTTTGCATCCAAGCCCAACTAGYCTTTTGCAACAGATCCTGCTTTCATCTGTTTAAACTCTTTTGAAACTCTACTGCTTTCTTTTTCTCTGCCCAAATCTCTCATTTGTTCTCTTATCCCCTCCTTCAGCCTACTGAAAGAGAGGGTTCAAAATTAAATACAAATCAACACCCTCCTGATTCAAATTCAATTCAATTATTTAAAAAAAAAAAAAAAAAAAACAAGACCAAACAAACACACCCCCAAACAAAAAGCCACCCCACACACAAAAGCAAGACACTCACAGCAAACATGGAGGTGAGGGGTAAAACTGTCTCTAGCTCTATGATTGTGATGATTTCTCTCCAAAAGCTAAAATGAGACTGCATTCACATTAAAAACTTTTCAAATAGCTCACCTAGSGAAGGATGCAGGAATACCCTAGTGTGAAGGCAGTTACAGCAGCAGACTTCCTTCTGTCATTCAAGTTAGTTCTGCAGCCAAGCGCCATCAGGAAAGGGGCAGCGTTGCCAGTAGAAGCTGTGTTTGCATTAGGAATACCTTCACCTTAACGTACCAGTATAGAAATAATGGGGTACTTCCCCAGTGGGGATGCAGATGATATAAATAGATACAGCGGTCTCTTCCCAAACTCACACATGCCTTTGCCAAGAATAAGCAGAGTGAACTTAATAGGAAATTAGGTAGTTCTGAATCTTGCTCAGGAACCTGGAGGTAATTCAAGCCATTACCTGCCTATATCATTTTGTCGAGGAAAGCATAAGGAACCAATACAAGGACAGCAGGTATTCACAAAGAAAACAGAAAAAGAAATAAAGCACTAACACACCTGCCAGCAGCAGAAACACCAGAATAAAGAGTTTTGGCACCCGTACTGAGACAAACCCCCATCTATACCCYGTTCTTTCAGAAAACTGTCAGCAGCATGAACTTCCTACTTCAACAATAAAAAGAAACATTTATTTCTCTCCAGAAATCTGTTCCGCCAAGGAAAATCTTATCGTAGGGCAGTGACTACCTTACTACAATCCTAAAATCAGTTCAAACCCTAAAGTCAGGAGCAACTCTATTAAAAAGGCTTGTCCATTGCAAGGCTGATACTGATTTACAAGTATTTTTACCCTTACACATAATATAAGTTTATTTTTACAAAGTCCGACCTCTTGCTTGCACACTCCAGTGATGCATTACAGAATCTAGAAGAAAAGGATCTAGGGTTTCCCTTCCCAACATCACGATGTACTCAACTTGGGGGGGAACACATGTGATGTGATGGGACAGACAGACACAGGGAGGGGAGATGGACGGCCATGAAACGGTGTGTATTTTCTCACCCATTTTTTTCAGTCTGGTCAAGTCAGTTCCCCTACTATTTTTAGTCATTAACATCTACAATGGTTACTTCAATTATAAAATGGGTTAAGTTGCCTTCTGTGCTGAATCTGGCATCTAAAAATAGTGCTAAAATTATACTCCCCCCCGCCCCCCGCAATAACTTACAAATCCCTTTAGAACAGACAGTTTATCAGAAAGTATTCCACRGTCACAGAGGGAGAGCTCGCTCTTAAACATCCCATCCTTCTAGCTTCATCMCTGCTCAGGCCTGTCCTAATGCTAAGATCTTGTACTGTCTACATCTTGCATTTACCAGAATAAAAGACTGTTGTTTCTCCCTTCAATCAAGTCACTGGGTTCTGTATGTTCACAGAATACCCCACATTTGACAAAAAGCTTTTTTTTTTTTTTAAAGCTTCTTTGCAAAGACATGTAAACCTCCAGCTATTACTTCTCAACATCGTAATAGCAAGTAGCCTCATTATGCAATAATGCATAAATAATAAATTATGTTATTACTAGTGAATTTGMGGCAATGAAGTGTTTGACCTACATAGCTTTCTTGTTACCACAACTCAGAACAAACAGATTTAAGTCTTTCAGTAACAATATTCATTTTGGTAGAATCCAGAAAACAAGACCTCCRAAGTGACCGAACCACCAAAATAAGTTTTGTGAGAGAGGTTTGTTACTAACGTGGTCAATACAACATTTCCAAAAGCAAGACAGCTGAGGAATCTGCAGTGGAGATGAATAACAAATCCTCCCTGACAGTTCTTGGCAGGACGAGTTCTTATACTATGGAGCAGTCAGAAAATGAAGACCCTCAAGGAAAGAACAGGATGTCTTTTCAAAGGGAGATCACGCAAAAGCAGCAAGAGCAGAAAACATTTACGAGGCAGCACAAATGCAAGAATTTCAAATGTAAAAGTGAGAATTCCCCATTGAATATAAGTAAGTTTAGGAAACAAATTTATCAACATCTTAAGAGATTATGGGAAAGTGTCAATACATGAAAGTGTGGATTAACCACACGCTGCTCTGAACGGCTCCTACTCAGGTCAGCTTTTAAATAAATGCTTTCTCTGCTACAATTTTTGAGGGTTGAGTAGCATCAACCTTACAGCTTCATAATATGGRGTACTGCTAAAGAAAATCCTTTCATCATGAACATCCTGAAATGTGTTTTATTTTGAAGCACACATTTATCACCTATCGCTATATTTTATTGTGAAGCTTCAGCTTCCAGACCATTTTCTACAGAAAATGTGCAATGGCAAACTAGGAAGCCATTTTATGCTAAACAAACACAGATGTTTGTCGATACTGATTGTCCACTTCTCCCTATTCACCTCCACCTACTGAACATCACTGTTGCACAAGAACGGCATCAAGCATTTTGATATTTTGAAAGCTTCTCAAAAACTTTTCTCAAAAGAGTAAGTTCTGAGAAAGCAAGACAGGCGTTTTTAAAGGAAAAAAAATCTGTTTGAAATGTTCCTATACAGTAGGGCACATACTTGGAGAGCGTATAGCTGTATGTCACACTTCAGATGAAACTACACCTCTTAGACAGTTCTCTGTCAGTACAGCCCACAGTTTTCCTAGCAGAAAGAATTTTTATTTGTTTAATGGCAGTTTTGGGTCATATTTGCTCTTTGGCTCTGAAAAGATGAAGTTTCACTTTCTTGGAAGTTTAGCCCAGCATGTTTTCCGTATTTGCCAGCTAAACCTTCTCATTAAATACAACATRAAGTAGCTCAGAAAAAAGATTGGAAAATTAAAGTAATCATAACATAGTTATATTTTTAAACAACACCTGGACACACCAATTATTTTGAAAAGCACACAAACCTAAGAGCTATAGCCTAATCAGTCAGTGAAATAATGCAATTGCTTTAATAAATTCCACATAATCAAAAGGAAAATTGAAGCCTAGCAAACAATCCTGAAMTCCAGATACCTGCAAAAGCAGCAAAGAGTCAGAAGAACTTTCAGTCAGACTGTAAATGTGCTTTCCAGCTTCAGTCCACATATCTTTTGATGACAGACAAAAGGACTAGAGGTTAAAAAAAAAAAMCACAGAAGATTATTTGCTGCTTAGGCAATAAAAATTTCCTAGGATTTTAAAGGTTGGTGTTTTCAATGAAAAGATGAATTAGAAGTTGTGAGATGCACAGACTCTTGATGAAAGGAAAGCCGGACCTCAGAATAATGAAAAAGAAATAGGAGAAACGCATGCTAAAAAGGAATTGTTTTGCAGGTTGTGGAGTAGATGGCAGCTGAGAGAAGCTACTGCTTCAGCAGCAATGAAACATCATTCAAGAATAAACAGCATTAAATTCTCTCTTGCCTGCTCTAAATCCTATGTCCTAACTCATCTCAGTGACATCTTAATAGCACAAATGGCAATTTATTGGTAAGGGAGATAGATACTCAATTTCTCTGGAAAAATATGTTTTAATGCATGGTCTCTGAAAGTAACTGAGGCCATTCTTTTCCATGCACCTAAAAATGAGAGAATGCAAAATAAACTGCCCTTCTGCTACAGCTAAGAGCAAAAGCGATTTCTTACTGCACAGGTAAGCCTGGAGTGAAGCCAGTCTTACAGAGCAGAGAGGGGCTAGAGGGAAAAGGGCAACCCATGGGCAAGTTTGCGAGCACTGATATAATCCTAAGGGTGGCCRGCTGGAGTGAAAGATGTCAGCGGGGCCGTGCTAATTAGTTGCAAACTCCCCCATCCCTCAAGGTGTTTACAAAGCTCAGGCATGGAAAGGCTCATGTGATATTCTTTAGGAGGATGGCCTGAACTGCTGACGAAGGAAAGCTCCCGCGGAGACATCACACCCCAGAACCGACCACCAGCTCCCTCCTTCTCCAAGGGAAGCGCCCTCCAAGACGGCAGCACGGCCCTCCACCCCCAGCGCCTTCCAGAAGAGCCACCCCTCCACTTCTGCCCGCTCCGCCCGCCACCGCAGCCCCAGATGTGTCGTGTCCCCCCCCTCCTCCTCTTCCTCCCCCCCCGCCGCGGGCCCCACCTCCCCCGCACGCCGCAGCCCGGAGAGGTTTCCCGTTCGGCGGCGGCAGCGGGTACCCGGCAGCAGGCCGCGGCCGGGGCAGCGGCGGGCCGGCAGCGGCGGAGCAGGCCGCCCGCCCGCCCGGCATTGTTTCTGCCCGCCGCCCCCCGCCCGAGGGACGGGCCCGACCCCGCCAGCACCACCGCGCACCGCCCGCGCGGCTCCGCCGGGCCTCGCCGGCCACTCACCCTGACAGCTCCGGGCCGGCTCCGCGGCGACAGCGGGCGGGGAGCCGCGGGGCGGGCCCGGCCCCCTCCTGCCGCCCGGAGCGCAGGTGAGCCGGG